>RCUC01087842.1:0-13591 GCA_003697995.1 Taxidea taxus jeffersonii | reverse complement strand
AAAAAAAGAAAGAAAATACTTGATGTAAAAAAAAAGAAATAACTGTTTTCAGTCACTTATTACTTTAGTTTATATTTTATTTTTTAAATTTGTATTATATGTTGGCTCACTGAAAATTAAAAAAAAAGGAATAACAACTATAGAGGTGCTTAATCATAATTTTTAAAGGAACATGGACCTAATATCTTGCTAGATCCCTAAATGGAAAGGAGTTCCAAATTTTTCAAATGTTAAACATATTTTAATTAATTTTAAGTTAAATATATATGCATTACTACACCAATAGAAATGAAACACAAGGATCATGGTACCTTATTCTTAGGAATGAGGCTGTCAGTAAAGCAATTAAATAATTTCTATAATTTTGTACAACACACTTTAAACCATAGACAAAAGGTTTTAATCTTAAACTTTCTGTAAACTACGAATTGTTGTGTGTTCCTTATTTCCTTTGAAGTAATAATTTCTACTGAATAATGTAGTGTAAAATATTTTGCTAAGTGAAAGATGTAACATTTAAAAAGATAAATACCATGTAATTTCATTCATAAGTGGAATCTAAAATCAAATGAATAAATAAAAGTCAATATATGTCATATGAGAAGCATGACCATAACACACCTGTTAATATATTTGTTCTTTTTTTTGTAATGCTGAGGTTGAAAATAAAGAAAAGAAAGAATCCTGAACAAGGTAGTTGTGATGAAGCTAAGATGTAGAGTTAGTAGATAACTAAGACAAAAAGATGATAATTACTGGTATACTGGTATGCACATAGTTACAGTGTGGGATCATAATACAGTGCTGTTCTTAAATGAAGTACATATTTATAACTCAGTTATACAGGAATGTATTTGGGCTTTTTAAATATTCAAACCAACATATTAATGTAACTACTGATTTTTTCTTCCTCCAAATTTATACTTACATTCCAGTTAGCTAACATACAAAGTATACTAGCTTCAGGTGTAGAATTTGGTGATCATCACTTATGTACAACTTTAATACTTTGGATTTATTATCTGTGTTAGGAATAATTGTAGGTAATTCAGTTATGTTGCATGTTAATAATTTAGTCCATTCTCTATTAAATTTCTGCAATATTTAGAAAGTAGGATGACTTAGATACCTTTACTTTGCCAAGAGTCTCAGAGTCTATCTTGTCGTAGTGTGATAATTCTCCACACTGACTGCCTTGTTACTTAGTTTGTTACCACAAGGGGGAATGCCAGGCTGTTGCCAATTTCCTAGGATCCTTTCCTCTTGTTCCCCAATCTTGCTGAAGAGAGGCATTAGAGAAGCAAGACATAGAAAGTTCCCTCTCAAACTCTCCTTAATCAAGACATAATTCAGAATGGGTAATGATAGATTAATAAACCATCATATTGTAATTAATTTACAAATCCTTCTTTGCTTAAACTGTCATTGGCACATGTATAAAACCACTTCTATTTATTTTAAGAAAATATTAACTTTCCACCCTAACCATAGAATATTTAACAGAACATTTCTTCAAAATATGAAAACTATCAGGAATAAAATAAATGAAATTATATATATATATATGTATATACATATATATAATATTACTTGGTGACACTTTCTATTTGACATTTTATTCAGCATTTTTAGCAACTAATTTGTGCTGTGAATATATTCTCATGCTGGCAAATAAATTCAGGAAACTTCAAAAAATTTTATCAGGAGGTCACAATGGATAATTTAAATTTCTCTACAACAGAATCAAATGTATTAATATTAATCTCTAAATTCAGCAGCTTTTTAAATTGTTTTTCATGCTGAGGAGAGATCATTTGAAAATGTGCTGAATCTAAAAAGATGGATTATATATCATTTTGAAAGTACAATTAGTTCTATCAAATACAATCTGCTATCCCAGAAGTTATATAAGATTTTCTTGGATTATCACAAACTATTTAGGGAAATTAATATATACACAATTTCTTAAAATATCTGTATCACATACAATCTAATATTACACTTAATGTCATTTCACAAAGTCTTTTGCATGTTTACATTGCAACAGGAAGACTGAGTTGCTACAAAGGTGTCTTTTTGTGCAGTTGATTACCATTTGTTATAATGTTATGTTGTTTTTTCTACTTACATTATGTTTTGAATTTATGGAAGCAAGGAATTGTCAGGCAGATGTATTGGGGGAAAAGAAAGAAACCCTATATCTAGAAGTAAATTTACCAGTTATTCTCTTCTGTACTTATGCAGAGACACAGTATACCAAATAAATAAGTGAGGATTATTTCCAAATAAATAAACATAGCTTCAGGTTCAACTCTTATATAAAGTATATCAAAATACTTCTTTTTCTATGGCTCTTTTACACTTTAAATATATTGACATGATCATCAGTTGTGTCTACATATATTGGGGAAAAAACATCTGATAACGAAAAAGAAAAAAATAGTAAAAATCTACTAGGTTGTTATATGGGACAAGATTAGAATACAGAATGTAATTTTCTTCCATTCAAACAGTAGTAGTAGACACAAAAATAAAGACAAAGTAAAATATTTTATGAGCTATACTAAAGCTATACTTTACTATCACTTCTTATATCATTTTAATGCCCTGAAATAACTGACATGTTCCATTTCCTACTTTCAAACATTGCTGCTATAAGCACCATTTCATTATTTGCTTTATGCAAAATATTTTCATGATTATGAACTATGTATGAAACAAATACAACTTGAAATAAATCTCAAATGTGAAAGGAAGCTGTTCTGTACTCTCACATAAAGATAATGTATTGATCGAGTGTAAATACACAACTAGGTACCAAGGAACAGATAAGAATGTGCTGAACAGTTAGAACTTTTATTTTGTCAGAACTGGCCTAAATCACAAAAGTCAGAAAGAGTTTCTATTTATGTGATTTATTACACTGGCACAGAGAATCACAAGTGAACATCAAAGTCACAGAGGATATTTACAAAAAGTTAGTAATCACAATAAAGATCTCTTATGACTAAAACAGAAATCCTAACAGAATTGGAATGGAATCAGAAAAGTAAACTCACAACCCTAAAACATGTTTCCATTAATTATCAAAACATATGTAAAATTACTGTTTTCCTTTATAGACTTAGAGGAGTGGGTTTCTTATAAACCTTGATTGGCTGCATACAAATTCAGATAATTGTAGCACTTTTATTTAAACAGTAAATGAGAGTTGTAGAGAATAAGTTAACCTAGTTTATGGTTTTTCAGTTATGCGAATGAAAACTCCTACCTCACTGTAGAATCTTCTGTATTATCATCAGCAATCATCTCCAAATCTTGTAAGTGTTTCTCACAGGCTTCTTTAAACAAATTCTCTTCTGAAACTGCTTTAGGAGTATCTTCATTTGCTCGAAGATGTTCTACCAGGTTTTGTGAGTGCCAATTCGGAGAGGATTTCTGATGGTCAGGGGCCAGTGCTGGTCCTGGTGTTAGTATGTTGGGGTGTAAAGAATTGTTCCTTTTTTTCAGTCTGTTTCTGTCCTGAGTGTGGTTGTTCAACAGGCCCTGAACTGGGGTCCTTCTCTGCTCATATCCTTCCTGCTGAAGGCATTTTCCAGTGTTGGGCGACCCTTGAGAAGGATGACTAAACCACCTCCAATGCAGCCTTAGAATCTGTTTCACATGAAACTCTTTCTAGCCAGGCACTGATATTGTTGCAGGAGGAAAGACAAAGGCCTTCTCTCAACGGAAAGGAAATGGAGCCTTTGTTATCTCCGGTTTCTCTGCCTCTTCTGTAGAACTAACAAAAGCACAAGTGCTGAGAGCAGGTTTTTGTGCGTGCGTGTGTTTTTTTGTTTTGTTTTGTTTTGCTTCCCTCCCTTCCCCCAAGGCTTGTGGTGCACTTTAGCTTTCTAGCTGGAGCAGAAAACTCCAGCTAATGGTGTAGGTGGAAACACACTGACAGGATGATGAGATCAGACCTTAAGGTAAATCAGCTTAGCATAGGAAAGCAGCACCGGGCAGCTGCTAGATTTGCAGGCTCATAGCCCTCCCACCTGGGCTTGCAAATATCTAATCCAGTGTCTTCCTTACCCTAAATACAGCATCTGTGGCTTAAACCCACGCAAGTGAGCAAAAGTAGTATTTAAACTCACTTCCTTCTAGATTCCCTCTACCTACCCACCCCCTGCCAGATTAGCCCACTTCTGAGAAAGTGTCACTTTGTCCTTAGAGTAATTTGTACCAGGAGATTTGTGATGATCTTTTTTCAGGTTCCTAATAGAAATTTTGATGGGATTCATTAAGGGACAGCATCTTATCATTCATCTCATGCAGGTTTGTAGCTACTTTTATAAAATATCTAAAAATGTGAACGGTTTTATATTAATATTTGCTTAAGAACCTGCACAGTTTCAAAAAATTAAGAAAGGGTTGGTTACCCATGACTGAACACACACACACACACACACACACACACACACACACACACACCACTAGAGGATGTATTAATAGTATTTTAATAAGTCTACACCTGAAGGAAGAGAGCAGTATTTTTCTAAGCCAGTTAGGTTAGAAGAGATACCTTCTTTCAGTGACAATAGCTTGAAAACAAATAGTCTATTCTGGCTCCATGCCTATATAAACACCTCTTTATTATGCTCTTAACTTTCACAGGGAGTGTTAAAGGTCTATTTTCTTTGATCAGAAGTCCTTGTGAGAGGATGAAAAAGGGCATGTTTTGAATCAACTCCAAATTGCCACATAACTCAGTAATAACTATGCACAAAGTACTTTAATATGTAAATCAGAATCACTAATTATACAGAGGTGTTTCTGTAATAGTCATGTATCAGAAATGTTTTCACCAATGCAATTTTGAAATTCAGTTTGAATTTTATCCAGCTTCCATGTGATGTGTTTAAGTCATAAGGGGAAGATTATACCAGTATATTCTTAGAACAAATATCAGAATTGTAAGGTTTTGGGTTTAGTTCTGACCTTATGGTTAATGAGCTGTATAATCTTGAGCAAGTAACTTTACTTTTTTGCATCACAGTTTCTTCATACATAGTATGGAGAGGCTGAAGAGATTTTTAAATATCTGCCAGCAATGGATTTTAAATGCTTGGAAACAGAAATAAATATATTTTTAAAAATTATTTTTAAATATCTATTTAAAAGATTTTGATAGGTATTTTACCTGCAGTTTTCAATAAATCTAATTATAATTTTCCCTTTCTTCTCTTGTTTTTTGTAGGTATAATAGTAAATTTGTGTCAGTTTGGTGGGGCTATCAATGAGTTACCCAGATAATTGGTAAAACATTATTTTGGCTATTTCTGGATCACTTTAACATTTAAATTAATAAACTGAGTAAGGTAAATTACCTTCCTTAATGTGTGTGGGCTTTATCCAATCAGTGGAAGGTGGATTAAATATGTAAAGCAATTAATAAGGAACATAAAGGATCTGATTGATAATAAGACAATAAAAGTAGGGGAATTTAGCACCCTACTTACATCAATGGACTGATCAGCTAAGCAGAAAATCAACAAGGAAACAATGGATTTGGATGACACAATGGAGAAGATGGACTTAACAGATGTTTTCAGAATATTTCACCCTAAAGCAGCAGAATACACATTCTTTTCAAGTTCACATGGGACATTGTCCAGAATGGATCATGTACTAGGTCACAAAACAGGCCTCAACAAATACAAAAAGACTGAATTAACACCATGCATCTTTTTGGACCACAATGTCATGAAACTTGAAGTCAACCACAAGAAAAAAAAAAAAAAAAAAAACATGGGGGAAAACACAAATATATGGCAGTTAAGCAACATGTTACTAAGCAATGAATATGTCAATCAGGAAATCAAAGAAGAAATTTAAAAACATACATGGAAACCAATGAAAATGAAAACATGACAGTCCAAAAGCTTTGGGATGCAGCCAAATTTGTCCTAAGAAGGAAATATATAGCTATACAGGCCTAAATCGAGAAAAAATCTCAGACAACTGAACATTACACTGAAAAGAGCTATTTAAAAAAAAAATGAAGCCTAAAGTTAGCAGATTGAAAGAAATAAAGAAATAATAAAGGCTAGAGCAGAAATAAATGATACAGAAACCAAAAAGTAAATAAGCAAAAACCAATAGAACAGATTGATCAGATCAATAAAATGTTTTGAAAAATTAATAAAATTGATAAATATCTAGAGAGATTTAGCAAAAATAGAGAAGACTCAAATAAAATAACAAATGAGAGAGGAAAGATCACAACCAATACCACAAAAATACCAACAATTATAAGAGAATATTGTGAACAATTACGTTAACAAATTGGATTACTTGGAAGAAATAGTTTAATTTCTAGAAACCTAAAAACTGAACCAAAACTGAAGAAGAAATAGAAAACTTGAACATATTGATAAATAGCAAAGAACTTGAATCAGTAACCAAAAATATCCTAATGAATAAAATTCTAGGGCAAGGTGGCCTCCCAGGGGATTTCTACCAAACATTTATAGAAGAATTGATACCTATTCTTCTCCAATTAATCCTAAAAAGGAAAATGGCAGGAACTTTTCCAAATTCATTCTATGAAGCAAGAATTACCTTGACAAAGGTAAGATATATAGACTCCACTCCACACAAAAAAAAAAAAAAAAAAGAAAAGAAAAGAAAAGAAAAAAGAAAAATAAGTAAAAAAGTAAAAAAGCCAATATCCTTGATGAACATGGATTCAAAGATTCTCGACAAAATACTAGCAAATCAAATCTAATAGTACATTAAAATAATCATTCACCATGATCAAGTGGGATATATTACTGGACTGCCAGTATGGTTTAATATTTATAAATCAATGTGATATATCACATCAATAAAAGAAAGTATAAGGACCAACTTATCCTTTCAATCATTAAATAAAAAGCTTTTCACAAAGTATAAAGTCCATTCATAATAAAAACCCTCAACAAAGTAGAGCTAGAGGGAATATATGAAAACACACAGCTAATATTATCCTCAATGGGAAAAAACAAAACAAAACTGAGAACTTTTCCTCTATGGTCAAGGACAAACAAGGATGTCCACTATCACCACTGTTATTTAACATAGTACTGGAATTCCTAGTCTCAGCAAGTAGACAACAGAAAGAAAAAAAAATATTTCCAAATTGGTAAGGAAAAATTCAAACTTTCACTATTTGCAGAAGAAATGATAAAGAAAACCCAAAAGACTCCACCAAAAAAATTGCTAGAACTGATATATAAATTCAGTAAAATCATAGGATACAAAACCAACATACAGAAATCTGTTGCATTTCTATACACCAATAATGAAGCAACAGAAAGAGAAATACCAGTAATCTTATTTACAATTGCACCAAAAATAATAAGATACCTAAAAATAAATCTAACCAAAGAGGGAAAAGTTCTGTACTTTGAAAACTATGAAACTGATGACAGAAATTGAAGGTGGCACAAAAAGTGGAAAATATTCCATGCTCAAGAACTGAAGGAACAAATATTGTTAAAAAGTCTATATTACCAAAACCAATGTTCACATTTATTGCAATCCCTGTCAAAAATACCACCACTATTTTTCACAACTGTTAAAAAAATCCTAAAATGTGTATGGAACCACAAAATACACCTAATAGCCAAAGCAATCTTGAAAAACAAAAACAAAGAGCTGGAGTGATCACAGTTCCAGACTTAGAGTTATATTATAAGGTTGGAGTGATCAAAATAATATGGTACTGGCACAGAAACAGACACATAGTTCAATGGAAGATAATAAAAACTAGAAATGAACACAACTATGTAGTAAATTATTATTTGACAAAGTACTTAAGAATACCCAATAGAAAACACCCCCCCACACACACACACTTTCTTCAACGATTGGTGATGGAAAAACTGGGCAGCGACAACATGCGAAAAAATGAAACTTGACTACTTTCTTATACCAAACACAAAAATAAATTCAAAATAGATGAAAGACTTATATGTGAGACAGGAAACTATCAAATTCCTAGAAGATGACACAGGCAGTAATCTCTTTGATATTGGCCACAGCAACTTCTTACTAGGCATGCATCCTGAGGCAAAGGAAACAAAAGCAAAAATAAAATATTGGGACTTCATGAAGATAAAAACATTCTGCACAGTGAAGGAAACAATCAGCCAAATTAAGACAACCTTTAGAATGGGAGAAGATAGAAAATTACATATCTAAGAAAGGGTAAGCAACCAAAATATAAAAGAACTTCTAAACTCAACACCCAAAAAAGAAATAATCCAGTTAAAAGATATAAATAGACATTTTTTTCAAAGAAGACCTCCAGATAGCCTACAGATATATGAAAAGAAGCTCAACATTACTCCTCATCAGGGAAATACAAGTCAAAACTACAATGAAATATTACCTCACACCTGTCAAAATGGTTAAAAGCAAACAATACAAGAAACAACAGGTGTTGGTAAGGATATGGAGAAAGGGAAACCCTTCTGCACTATTGGTTGGAATGTAAACTGGTGCAGCTACTATTGAAATCAGTATGGAGTTTCCTTGAAATTTAAAATGGAACTGCCCTATGATCTACTACCCCAGCCACTACTAAGTATTTACTCAAGGAATACAAAAATACTGATTGAAAGTGATACATGCACCCTGATGTTTATAGCAGCATTTTCTACAATAGCCAAATTATGGAATTATGGAAACAGCCTATGTCCATCAACTGATGAATGGATAAAGGACATGTGGTATATATATATACAACAGAATATCACTCAGCATAAAAATGAGTGAAATATTGCCATTCACAGTGATGTGGATGGAGCTAGAGAGTCTTATTCTAAATGAAGTAAGTCAGTCTCAGAAAGGCAAATACCATGTGATTTCACTCATATACAGAATTTAAGAAACAAAACCTGTGAACATAGCAGAAAGACAGAGGTAAGTCAGAAAACAATCTCTTCACTTAGAGAACAAACTGATGGTTATCAGATGGGAGTTAGGTGAGGTGATGGGTTAAATATGTGATGGTTATTAAGGGGGGCAGTTGTTACAATGAGCACTGAGTGTTATATAAGTGACAAATCACTATATTCTACTCTAGAAACTAATATTGCACTGTAGGTTAAATAACTGGTATTCAAATCTTGGAAAATTAAAAATCTGAAAAAAATATTTTTGCTTTACACCACTGTATTCTCAAGTGTGCTTAAAACAGACATAGAGTAAGCACACTGTAAATACCAGGCAAAATGAATAAAATGATATAATAGAGGTGCAAATGACTTATGGTAGTACAAGAAGTAGTTCTAATTTATCCATCTAAATAGTCCATCTAAATAGTATCTTCTTGGATATCAGGAGTCTACAACCTTATTTTGCTAATATATTTCCTGAGCTGCTTGTGATTCAGATATAGCTGTCTATTTGTGTCCTTTTTACAATAAGTTGAATAGTAACTAATATCTGTGAAAGTCTAGTCATTGATAACACAATATTCTGTATGATCCTACTGAGAATGTGCTTTTGTAAAGTATGCAGATTATGACCATTTTCCTAGATCTTGGACACAGAATTGTAGAATGACTGAGAAAGTATACAGATCTTCTAGATAAGAGACAATAGGAGCCTGACTAAGAGTGGTAAGTACAGATAAACACACTGACCCAGGCAAAGTCACAAAAGCATATTAATATGCTGATAAGTCCATGCATACTGTTTTTAGGTAGTCAGAAATTTAAGAAAGTAAAGAACGTTAATCTTTACTAAAGTATAACTCATTTGTATGAACATACAAGTCAGACCTACAAAATCAGTATCTGTTTAGCATCATATTTTGGCTTTAAAAATTAATTCAAATTCAAAATACACACATGTATTTTGTGCATTTCCATAGTCATTACACAGAGAAAACATTTACATTAATATATGTCACTTCATCTTGGTAACTTGTGTTTCAAAATAAATTACAATGTATATATGTAAATTACAATGATGTGGTTTAGATTTGACAGTTAAATTAAATATATAAGTTAACTATAAATAGCTTTAGGGAGTTACTGAGTTTAAATTTTGAGCATAAATATATTCACTATCTCTTTACATATTTGCACCCAGTGGATTGTAAGAAGTAAGCACATATATCCAGTTTTGAACAGATAATTTAATTCAGGAAATATATATCAACTACCTACTATGAACAAAACATTGCAGGTAATGGGAGATATTTATAGTCCATTTTGAAATCTGAATTTTAAGAAGATAGATATATTACAAAGGTAGTAAAATTGAAAATCAGGAGGCTGCTGCAATAGTATAGATAAGAGATGATAGGGGCCTGAATTAGAGTGATAAAAATGGGAAGTTGGTGAGAGTCATGAAAGAAATTATGAAGTAGCATCAACAACATATGTGATCAATTACATATACATGGTGCTATAAAGGCATGTCTGCCCTTGGCAACAGAGTCTGATGATGAAATAGGAAATAAAAATGTAAGCAAAAACAGATTCTCTCTGATCCTTATGATTTCTCTTCTCCTGCTGGGTTTAGGCTTTCTTTGTTGTTCTTTCGTGAGCTCCTTTAGGTATAGGCTTAGGTTGTGTATTTGAGACCTTTCTTGTTTCTTGAGAAAGGCTTGTATTGCTATCCCACAGATTTTGAACCAATGTGTTTTCGTTATCATTTGTTTCCATGAATTTTTTTAATTCTTCTTTAATTTGTTGGTTGACCCGTTCATTCTTTAGAAGGATGCTGTTTAGTCTCTATATATTTGGGTTCTTTCCAAATTTCCTCTTGTGATTGAGTTCTAGCTTCAGAGCATTGTGGTCTGAAAAAATGCAGGGAATGACCCCAATCTTTTGATACCAGTTGAGACCTGATTTATGACCCAGGATGTGATCTATTCTGGAGAATGTTCCATGTGCACTAGAGAAGAATGTGTATTCTGTTGCTTTGGGATGGAATGTTCTGAAAATATCTGTGATGTCCATCTGGTCCGGTGTGTCATTTAAGGCCTTTATTTCCTTGTTGATCTTTTGCTTGGATGATCTGTCCATTTCAGTGAGAGGCGTGTTAAAGTCCCCTACTATTATTGTATTATTGTCGATGCATTTCTTTGATTTTATTATTAATTGGTTTATATAGTTGGCTGCTCCCACGTTACAGGCATAGATATTTAAAACTGTTAGATCTTTTTGTTGGACAGACCCTTTGAGTATGATATAGTGTCCTTCCTCATCTCTTATTATAGCCTTTGGCTTAAAATTTAATTGATCTGATATAAGGATTGCCACCCCAGCTTTCTTCTGATGTCCATTACCAAGGTAAATTATTTTCCACCTCCTCACTTTAAATCTGGAGTGTCTTCAGGCCTAAAATGAGTTTCTTGTAGGCAGCATACTGATGTTTTTTGTTTTTGTTTTTGTTTTTTATCCATTCTGGTACCCTATGTCTTTTTTGATTGAGGCATTTAGTCCATTTACATTCAGGGTAACTATTGACAGATATGAATTTAGTTCCATTGTATTGTCTGTAAGGTGACTTTTACTGTGTATTGACTCTGTTTCTTTCTCATCTACTACTTTTAGGGTCTCTCTTTGCTTAGAGGACCCCTTTCAATATTTCCTGTAGAGTTGGTTTGGGGTTTACAAATTCTTTCAGTTTTTGTTTGTCCTGGAAGCTTTTTATCTCTCCTTCTGTTTTCAATGAGAGCCTTACTGGATATAGTATTCTTGGCTGCATGTTTTTCTTGTTTAGTGCCCTTAATATATCATTCCAGTTCTTTCTGGCCTTCCAGGTCTCTGTGGTAAGTCCGCTGCCAATCTGATATTTTTACCTTTGTATGTTACAGACTTCTTTTCCCAGGCTGCCTTTAGGATTTTCTCTTTGTTGCTAAGACTTGTAAATTTTACTATTAGGTGACGGAGTGTGGGCCTATTCTTATTGATTTTGAGGGGGAATTTCTGCACTGCATCTCCTGGAAGGAGCACGTGCACCCGAATGTTTTTAGCAGCAATGTCCACAATAGCCAAACTATGGAAAGAACCTAGATGTCCATCAACAGATGAATGGATGAAGAAGATGTGGTGTGTATATATATATATATATATATACACGCACACACATATATATACACATTCTACTATATATATATTCCACTATAGTGGAATACTATGCAGCCATCAAAAGAAATGAAATCTTGCCATCTGCGATGACGTGGATGGAACTAGAGAGTATTATGTTTAGCAAAATAAGTCAATCAGAGAAAGACAACTATCATATGATCTCCCTGATACAAGGAAGTGGAGATGCAACGTGGGGGTTTGGGGGGTAGGAAAAGAATAAATGAAGGAAGATGGGATCAGGAGGGAGGCAAACCATAAGAGACTCTTAATCTCACAAAACAAACTGAGGGTTGCTGGGGAGAGGGTGGTGGGGTAATGGACATTGGGGAGGTTATGTGCTATGGTGAGTGCTGTGAAATGTGTAAATCTGGTGATTCACAGACCTGTACCCTGGGGATAAAAATATAAATTTAGGGGCGCCTGGGTGGCTCAGTGGGTTAATCCTCTGCCTTCGGCTCAGGTCATGATCTCAGGGTCCTGGGATCAAGCCCCGCATCAGGCTCTCTGCTCACCAGGGAGCCTGCTTCCTCCTCTCTCTCTCTCTCTGCCTGTCTCTCTGCCTACTTGTGATATTTGTCTGTCAAATAAAAAAAAAATATATATATATATATATATAATTATATATTTATATATATATAAATTTAAAAAAAACAGCTTCTCAGGTGTAATGTGAGTACAGGTTGCAAAGTGATGAGTTTAGTTTGGGATAGGTTGAGGTTGTTATATCAGTGAAATACTGGCATAGATATATGTAGTAGCTGTGTAGAAATGTGGATCTGGAGCTCGATACAGAGATCAAAGGTAAAGATAAATATTTGGAATTTTCAATGTAAGTTGGTAAGTGCCTTCCTTAATAACCATCCCCAATCTAGCCTACCCCAACCCACCTCCCTCTAATACCCCTCAGTTTGTTAATACTTACTGCATAGCTACCTTAAGCAGAACCAATTGATGTGTGTGTGTGTGTGTGTGTGTGTGTGTGTAAATTTTTAATGAAATTCTTATCAATTCCAGTAAAGACTTTTGTAGACATAGACATGCTTCTTCTAAAATCTTTAAGAAAGGACACAATCCCTTTAACAGCTATTATGGAGTGAATATTTATGCCCCCCCAAATTACATGTTGAAGCTATAACCCCTAGTATGATGGTAGTTGGAGGTTGGACCTTTGGGTGGTAATTAGGTTTGATGAGGTCATGGGAGTGCATATCATATAAGTGTCCTTATGAAGAGGAAGAGACATCAGTGTACTCTCTTTCTCCACTATGTGAAGATTCAGTGAGAAAGAAGTTGTTTGCAGTCAGAGGACTGTCTCCAGAACCAGACCATACTTGCAACCTAATCTTGGACTTCCCAGCCTCCTGAACTGTTGAAATAAATGTCCATTGTTTAAGATACCTAGTCTGGGAGGAGTCAAGATGGCGGAGAAGTAGGAGGCTGAGACGACATCAGCCAGC
>ML096353.1:6188-21672 GCA_003697995.1 Taxidea taxus jeffersonii | reverse complement strand
TTTATTTATTTGAGAGAGAGAGAGAAGAGCAAGAGAGAGAGAGAGAGAGAGCATGAGGGGGTGGAGAGAGAAGGAAGAGCAGGCTCCCCCCACAGAGCAGGGAGCCTGATGTGGGCCTCGATCCCAGGACCCTGGGATCATGACCTGAGCCAAAGGCAGATGCTTAACCAACTGAGCCACTCAGACACCCTAATCACTTTTTAAAAAAATATTTATTTATTCATTTATTTATTTGAGAGAGAAAGAGCATGAGAGCAGGGAGCGGAGAAAGGAAGAATCTCAAGCAGACTCCCTGCTGAGTGTGTCACTACCCTGAGATCATGATCTGAGCCAAAATCAAGGGTCAGATGTTTAATCAACAGAGCTCCCCATTAATCATATTTTTGAAGCAGTTTTTCCACCAGCTACTAACATACCAACTGTGTTCATGCCCCGTTATCTGTCTGGCCTCCAATGAAAATGATGACAGATTCTATAAGTCTCATATTGTAATCAAGACCCTGCCCCCCCATATCTACCTCATAGTCCTGAATTACCTGGAAATCCTATTACAAAACAGGAAATAAGTGACCAGTGCAAAAGATGCCCTCCGTGAACCTTTAATCCATCATGAATCAGAAGGTCACAGGCTGGGGACCCCACAACATTGATGCATCTTCCGTTCACTGACCCGGTAACAGTCGACTCCCTAGATGGTTGGAAAGTGCACAAGGTGGCTGCCAAGTCTGTCCCCACCCTGTGGATCCATAAATATTCAATTACATCAGAGCCGTCTTAAATCACGGGCCTTGAGTACACGTGGTAATCTCCAGCATCTCTGCCTTTTGAACTAGGAGACTGTAACATTACCAAGGTGATCAGATTTCTGAAAGGAGTAATTCATTAACATTTGGAGACAGTGGCTTGTAAAATGGAAAAGGGCCCTGTCCATGGTGGTGGTGATCCTTCCTCCAAATGCTTTGCAGTAAGTGAAGCCTTCAGGTGTATTTGTAGTCTTGTTTAAGGCAGATGGGGCAGCCTAGGAACACTCTTAGTCCCTCAAATCCCTCTCCTGAGTAGGTTTTTGATGCCCTCATTGGACAGGGACAAAACAGGGCCTGCACATGAGCTGGGGAGAAGGAGCAGCTCAGAGAGGAGTGAGAGCATGCAGGGGTCCTGCATAAAAGAAACATGGGGCTCGGGCATGTGGAGAGCATCTAAATCAAATGTTCCAAAATTGCTTCAATCAGAACCTGAATGCTCACCACCTGTCTCTAGCCTTCTCTTCGTCGCCATAACCTACTGCCACCCACCACTCCTTATGCCTCCTGGGACATTTAGCAGTTTTTCATTTGGGACCAGAAGCCAAGGACCTCCCAAACTTGGTCAGGATCCCAAAGGACTCTGGTGGTGGACAGCATGTTCCTTGTGTGCATCAGCTCATTCTCTCTCCAAAGAGCTGGATCAGGGTGTGTGATACAAGGGATCTAGCTATAGCCAATCAATGATGTCTGTGGATGGGCAGAGCTTAAGTCTCCCAGTGGGTCCTCTCACTGTGGGTCAACTGCTGTCTTCTGCTTATTTCCCAGCCCCACCGAGTACCTCAATTTTTCCAGTTATGCATCCAGAGTATCCCACCTCTCTAAACCTTCTCCCTGCCTAATGAATGTCACCCCACCACCTCACCTCCCCCAAGACAGACAGACAGACAGACAGACACACACACACACACACCTCAGAACCCACATCAGCCCTGTGCTTTCCATTTTTTTTTTAAACTTTGCCATTGACAACAGTAAATACAATTAAGACAGAATACTACTGGGAGCCTGATGCCTGATGGCCAGATAGTAGGTTCTGATGTGAATCTATGATAAACCATAACCCCCCTTGGAAAATTCTAACCCTGTTCTTTAAAAAGTACACCATCTCTTCCCCTTGGCATCTCAACTGTTGGTCTGTGGCTGAAATAAACTATTGCACTTGTGGGATAAGCCCCGGGTGTCTTATCTCTCACACGCAATGCTTCCCCAGAGCAGAGCTGGGCTTCTTTGAATTATGTTCTTGCACTCTGATGAGATGTGGTCTGGGCTCCTGAAAATAGCCACACAGAGAATCCTGTCTTATGCATGTGCACAGACTAAAGATGTCAGGAAAAGCAAATAAGGATGGGGAGGGCTGCTCTTGGTAAATCTTTACTTTACTGGACCTGAAAGCCCATTCAAGCTAGGAAGCAAAACAAACAAACAAACAAACAAAAACCCAAAAAACCCCACAAAAACAAAACCCCAAAATCTGATTTTCTTCCAGTTGCATGACAAAGACCATGTAGTCCACTCTTAAAGCAGGTGTGCAGGAAAGAGGAAAACAGCTCCAGAAATGGATGGAGTCACTAACCAGTTAAAAGTTATTTATCAACAGCTGAAAATGCAACCTCCCCAATGACCTTGAGAATCTCCCGGTCCTACACACATTTGCAGCAACCATTCAAAATGTCTCAGGCACAGGGAGCTACTGGCCAACCTTTCATTTGCTCTTGCAGAAACAGGATTAGCTCAAGTGAAAAAATTTTCTAGTTTGCACAAGAGACCTCTCCACTGGGCCACACAGCTGAGTTGTCAGCAATAAAGGAGAAAAAGAGCTGTCTCTACTCAGAGGGCTACAGAGGCTCAATACAACTGATGAATAGATCAAGAAGATACCTATTAACAAGATGACCTACTGGAGGCCAGGCACAGGTTCAGGAAGCCTGCCTGAGACATGAGACATTGAGTAAGACTAAGGCAGCCATGCACAGTTGTGTAGGATGTGCGGTGCACAAAGGACCCTGGCCAAAGAAGCCACTGGGTGCCTTGCCAAGCCAAAATGGAGAAAAGAGTATTTTTAAAAGACATATTTTCTTACTCTTTTAATGTTTTTGTAAATGTCACTGAAATAGCACATACATTTAGGAAAGTATGTAAATCATAAGTTGCAGGTTTGATGAATTTTCACAAACTGAACACATCCAGGTAATCAGCACCTGGGTCAAGAAACAGAACACTAGCCTGAGCCCCAGAAGTCACCTCTAAAAGGCATCTTGAAAAAAATGTGAACCATGGTGCCATTTGCTTGCTATGCCAGTGACCACAAGGCTGTGACTAGCACAAGGGGCACCTTTCTCCAGTCTGCACAAAAGTGTTCTATGGGCTAGTGGTGTCCCAAGAAAGGTGGAACTTACCATATAGTGAGGAGGATGGTGGGCATGTGCAGAGATGACAACCTTCGAATACAAGACGTGACAAGTGACAATGCACAGAAGGAGAGCTTCCTTCCTCTGTGCACACTCCTCTTTACCTCCCTTCCACCTTCTCCTCCTCCCAACAGTAAGATTTCTCATTGCTCATTACAGGGCCGGGGAGATGGCACCAGAATGGGGAGCATATTGGCAGTGAGGGTGGAAAGAAGACTGAACAAGCATCGGGGATGCAACCTTGTCTGTCACTGAGAGCTGCCTTGATTTTGGATGTTGCGTGTTGGCCACTATCTGAACATTAGAGGTGAGGCCAGTTTACTGCTTAGTGGAAGGGATCCCCATCATGTCATCTGAAGCTTCATCATCTAAACTCTCGTGAGCCAGAGGAAAGGCGTATGTTATGATCTCATAGCCTGCAGAGACACAGCTCCTTTGAATCACAACCTTGGTTCTTTTCAAACTGATCCACACATCTGCCTCCTCTCCCCAGACTGTTTAGGCCTTGAGGACTGGACCCCTGAGCTCTGTTCTTTTGGAAAAAGTGAGGTTGCTCAAGAAATAATATATGAATGAATGAATGAACATGAAGGGTATAAAAAAAAGTATTCTGGGGCACCCGGGTGGCTCAGTTGGTTAAGCATCCAACTCTTGATTTTGGGTCAGGTTATGATCTCAGGGTTGTGACATGGAGCCCTGTGTCGGGCTCGATGTTGGGTGTGGAGCTGCTTGGGATTCTCTTCCTCTTCCTCTGCTCCTCCCCCCCCCCCCAATGACTCCCCGCTCCAGGCCACGCATGCTCTCTCTTTAAAAATTAAAATAATAACCATAATAAAAAGAAAGGCATTTCATTTCCCCTTATTTTCTAGTTAATGTTTCTTTCCAATAAAATTTCAACACAGAAAGCATCTGTAATGCTATCTTCCTGCCTGACAACACTTCCAGGGCCAGAGTTTGGACCTCTTGCCATAGAACAATGGTAGGAAGGTGGGACTCCCACGAGAGCCTACAGCAGAAATACATTCCTCCCCTTTTCCCCAACATGGTAGGCCAGGAAGAGGTTCTCATTCATCTCATCTGTCAGGCACTGTGGAGTTGGTAGAACGTGCATGCTCAAGGACAGGAAGACAATCCATGGTGTTTGGGAACACTGGCAGAACTGAGGACACGAATCCCAGGCCTGGGCATCTGGCTGGATGGGGCACCCTGGCTGGGAAAACCTGAGACCTTCCATTTTCCTGAGGAAGGCCAAGGCTTTTCCCAGTTGCTGATTCAAGGCCCCAGCCTAGGCCACCCTCAGGGTGAGCTTCCTGAAAAGGCAGCTGCTGAGCCCCTCCTTCCCCTCCCGGGGGCAGGGAGGCCAGTGGTCCCTGAGCCCTCTATTTCAGCTGTGGCTGGGGGGCTCAACCCAGGTATCCAGGCAGAATACCGCGGCCAACGCCAGCAACAGCTGTCAGCCTTCTGCTCTGGGCTTTCTCAAAGCCTAGCAAGGCTGTTTAGGCTGGAAGTGCAGAGAAGGGGGCCTCATCTATGGGGGGTAGGGACTGGGGGAGAAATCTCCCTGCAGCCATCTCTGCAGGGGACAGCTTTGTGGGGTGTTCTACCCAGCCCAAGAACCGTGAAGCCCCTTTCCTCCTGCACAGTACACTCGACACTGCTCCCTCGACAGGGGCCTCCTCCTTCTTGCCCCACTTGTCTGACCCTTCACTTCAAGTTCTTGCCACTGATCCCCTCCTAAACCACATGAGTCCTTATCTCAGGCTCTGCCTTCAGGGGATCCTGGGTAATATGGTCAGAGTCCCTGCCATATTTAGCCCAGGGCTGTCCACACAGGGGGGCCGAAGGACGGCCATTCTGTTGTGACTCCCTCCCAGGAAGTGAGGCTTTTACTCCACTATGGAAATGTTGAATCACTACACTGCACACCTGACACTAATATAACACTGTATGTTAATGACACTGGAATTAAAATAAAAAAAAAATAAATCAAAATGAAATACTTAAACCTTAAAAAAAAAGAAAAGACCAGAAGAGGAGAAATGCCCTCCAGCCTGTCACTCTTGCTCCAATACTAACAATTTATGGAGAATTTGTGAGGAGGCAGGACTGTGCTGAGTGGCTCTGCGTGGTTTACCTGACTGAATCCTTGACAACTGTCTACGTGACTGGCATGAACGTCATTTTGGGGTGACATGCTATTAGGTGGTGAGGCCTAGATTGGACCCAAAGGTGGTCCGAGTCCAACCTCATACCCCTTACCACAATGGTGAGGGTGGTATCCAATTACCCATTGGCACAAACACAACCTTGACCCAGGGAACCATTAAAGGCTGCTTCTGGGGAGAAAGGGCAGATCATGACCTGTCTGATGCGTGATTTCATGGAAGCTCAGAGAAGTTGTGCAACATCCTGCAGGGGAAACGCGGCCCTAGGGAAGATCTCAGGCTTGCATCCAGGATCCGTCATGTATCTTCTCTGAAACCTAAGATTCTGTTTTTATGTTAGAAAATGTAGACACTGTGGACTCTGAGAAACAAACTGAGGGTTTTGGAGGGGAGGGGGATGGGAGTTGGGTGAGCCTGGTGTGGGTATTGTGGAGGGCACATATTGCATGGAACACTGGGTGTGGTGCATAAACAATGAATCTTAGAACAATGAAAAAAATAAAATAAAATTACCAAAAAAATGTAGATTATAAAAACTATTTAAAAGAGGTTGTGCAAAGTAACCAAGTGTTATTTGCACATAATAAGCATCCAATATGTGGCCACTATCAGTACAGACTCTGTTATTAGTAATGAGAAAATAATCTCAAAACACTGAGTCTGACACTGTGTCTAGCCATGAGCTGAGGGTCTGGAGACTAGGTCCTGCCATCCTGGCCTGTGCAGGATTGGTGGTAACTCCAGACCCTGCATTTGGGGAGGAGGAGGTGACCTCCCTCTGGACTCAGTGGACCTTCTCAAGGACTCAGAACCAGCAAGGGTAGGAGGAGCTAAATGCACTGGTTAGTGCTGGGGGGAGGGGGGCTCATTTTGTGCATGGAAGTATGAAATCCTGGGGTTGGCAGGGACCCAAGAAATCAAGTGTCCTTACCATCCAAACCAACATTCATTCATTCATTCATTCAAAGGCCTTTATTAAGTCCCCATTCTGTGCTAACCACTGGAGATGTGAAGGTACATTGAACCTATTGCAGAAATTAAGTAACTAATGTGTCCCAAGGGCAACAGCAAGGCTCTTTTAAGGGCATGGTGAGGGTGTAAAGGAAAAGTGGACCATCCACCACTGGGGTGTCCTAGAGCAGCATCATTGGGAAATGGCCATCACCCCCAAGGGGTGTTTGGATTCCTTCAAAACACCACTAGCAAAGCACGCCCAGCTTTGGCCCAAATACTCCCACTTATAGTAAACCTGCCATCTTTCTGTCTCTGTATTAAAAGTTAAAAAAGCAAAATGTGCTCTTTCTTATACAGAACAGAACTTAGCCTCCCTAAACTGCACCTGTTCAGGCCCTGGCCCTACTGCTCAGGGCTCTTAAAAAATAGTCGCCCGAGACTCTCATTCCTTCAAGCAGATGGTGTGCCACCAAAATGCCCTTTCTCCAGACCAAACAGCACAGGCACCCAGCCTCCCCTGCAGAACAGGGCTTTCAACGATCTCCTTGAGCCCTATATTCTTGATCCGTAAAGTGAGGATGAGGGGACTGTCAACTCCGAGGGTGGCTATGAAAATGAGTGAATGCATGCGAATGCCCAGTACATTACCTGCCACAAAGACTTGACATAGTACTTGACACACATTAACTACTCCGTATATGCGACCCAAGGAAGCTAAGAGCCACTTACAAGTGTGATGCTTGTAAGTCACATCTTCACCATCTCATACTTCTATAGAAAGCCTTTCCCCAAACCAAGAGCCTGACTTTAGATATTAATCTCCACCAGATTTCATCTTTTAAGATATGCCCCCTTATTAAAGGCTCTCAGACCTTTGTGAATCCTGCTTCTGCTCTCACATGATTGAAGCAGACTGGGCTATAATTGCAGCAAAACTCATGCCCATTCACTTCACCTTCAATGTGTGCCCCCATAGCTACGTTCTGGCCAATAACACATGGGAAGAAGTGATAGACACCACTTCTAAGTCTGTCCCTTTCAAATCCCCCTTGTGGTCCTCTACCATTTCTCCTTCCCCATCTGCCAGCTGGAGGGGAATACCTGAGGTCCCAACAAGATGGTAAGTTGAAGATAGAGATCCCTAGTTCCCTGAGTCACTGTATGGAAGGGTGCCTGCTGGATACTGCATCAGACCTTGCAAGAGTAAGGAAGGACCTTCCATGGTGCTCAGGCCCTGAAATTTGAGGTTTTGCCTATTACAGAAGCTACAACTACCTTAAATAATTCAAATAATTCAACAAGGCCATTTTTGCCCACCCTTACAGCTTTATGGGATCCATAGATGTATGTGCATGTTTTCAGTGCCCTCATCCAAGTCACAGGGAAGATGTCAAACAATGGAGCCCTGTAGTGAACCACAAGGCTTGGCCTGGGGGGATCTCACTTAATGACACAAGGGGACATGAAGTAGTGGCAGACACTGGCGGCAGACACTGAGCACCACGAATGCATGCAAAGCATTGGATGTGGGCTCCAGACATGTAGTCACCTGTTTGTCATGCACTATTAGAGCTGAGCCGGATGGACTAAAATCAGTAAATCCAGAGAGTTCTGTGGACTTGTTCAAAGTCTGACAGCTGGTTAGGGGCTAAACTGAAGTCTTTTTGTTTTTTAGCCCAAGAGATTTCCCCAAAGGCAGACATTCTGGTAGAATGAGTCAAGATCACATAAAGGGTAGCCTCCCTTCCATCACTTGCTGCTCAAAACCCCACCCAAGTCACCTGAAGGCAGAGAATAAGGGTAACTCCACCATAGAACACTTGCCTCCAACAGAATACCCGAAGACATGTCTCCTGGCAACAGCTTCAGTCAGCAACCAAATCCAAATCCAAG
The DNA here is from genome assembly GCA_003697995.1 of Taxidea taxus jeffersonii. Taxonomy (NCBI): domain Eukaryota; kingdom Metazoa; phylum Chordata; class Mammalia; order Carnivora; family Mustelidae; genus Taxidea; species Taxidea taxus. Next base: position 13,449 of record ML096353.1, on the reverse strand, counting down.
ACCCACCTAAAGGCAAACTGTGAACTGAGAATTAACATCTTTGTCCCTATTGCTAGGAAAAGAGAACTTGGTAATTATATCACCCCTAATGAGAGACATGCATTTCCAGACTTTTACATGTTTTTTAATCTGTAAATATTAGCTTTCCCATTGAAGCGACTTACTTTCAAGCTCCTGTGCTTTTCAGTGTTTAATTAAAAGGCTCCCAGCATTTACTGTATGCTGCCCTCTAAAAGTTGGCTCAAAATAAGCTTCCTTTGACACCATAGCTTTTCCCTTTCTGAATGTTCTTAAGGGTTAGTGGCGCTACACTCTCTGAGAGGCAGCTTGGGGTCCTGACAGGTGAGTCAGGGTTCTGCTGCCAGCATCAACCACTGCTGAGCACTGAAGCCTGGCCAGTCTCATTTTCCAGATCTGGACAACAGGGAAAAGATAACACCACTGTCCTTACAGCGTTCTTACAAGGGTGGAACAAGATCCCAGGAACTTGCACACAGCACATGCTTTTTCTTTTTTCTTTTTACATAATTATTAAATAAGTTAAGCGTTAGCAAAGAGATGTTTAATGACAGGTTTTAACAGGTGCTATCAGTGGGTGAACCACATCCCCTCCCTTAACCAGAATATACCTGCTTGATTTCTGTCTGCCAGCACCTGCACCTTTGTGCCCAAGGGCTCTTTTTGGCTGTCAGAGCCAACTTTGTCCATGGCCAGAAATTCTAGGAGCTCAGTGGACCCAGGAGGCCCTCTCAGTCACTGTTTGATGGGAGCTATGGTGAACATCTCACTTCTTCATGTCTCATGTGTGCTCTGTGCTGCCTCCTATATCCCCAGAGGGCCAAAGCTCCATTCGCCAGTTACAACTGTCCTGATGATGTGTCCTTTCCTGGTGTTCTTTCCTTCCTTGTCTAACTTGCTGCTCCATGAGCTTCATGCCAAACAAATGACTTGTCCTTAAATCCTTGACCCTGGGCCTGCTTCTAGAAGAACCCAGACTAAGACAGATGCATTGTGCATGAATACATATCTCTGCATTGCAGACTAGAGAACTCTGAATCCTGTTTCTGTTATCTTCTGTACTGACTGTTCTTCTTTCCAGCACCATGAGGTTCACAGTGTTGATGTAAGATAAATTGAGGTTGTCACTGAACCCACCACCTTCATGATAGTAGTTGTTTCTGGGAATTGTGGGCTGGGGGGTGATTAGGACTGGTGACAAGGACAGTATATCCATATCACATGTAGTATTGTGCTGGATTTTACTAAAAAAGAGACAAAATGAAAGGTTACTGACAAAGTCAGTTCTTGGTGGTGGTAACACAGAATACATTAAATTATCTTGATGCTTTTCTATATTTCACATGGGTTTTAGGTAAAATTAAAATGAATAAAAAATTTATCAAAATTTGTGGGATGCAGCAAAAACAGCACTTAGAGGGAATTTTATAACATTGTGTGCATGTATTAGAAAAGAAGAAAGATTCTAAGTCAATCATCTTAGCTTTCACTTTAGGAAACCAGAAAAAGGAAAATGGATTAAATCCAAAGTAAGCAGAAGGAAAGAAATAATAAAATTAGAGCAAAAATAAATGGCAGGAAAAGAAAACTGGAAAACAGTAGAGAAAACAACAAAACCAAAGCTGGTTCTTTGAGATGATCATTAAAATTGATGAATCTCTAGCCATATTATAAGAAAAAAAAAGAGAGAAGCCACAAATCACTAATATCAGAAAGAGAGGCCATCACCACTGATCTCAGGGACATAAAAGGATAATGAAGGGATATCATGAATAACCTTTGCCCACAAATTGGTAACTCATAAAATGGATCAATGTCTTGAATGATAAGATCTACAAAAACTCACATAAGGAGAAACAGACAATATGAATAGGACTGTATCTATTAAAGAAATTGAATCAATAATTAATAATCTTCTAAAAGACAAGGCTCCAGGCCCAGGTTGGTTCACCAGTGAATTTATATTAAATATTTTAGGAAGAAATTATACCAATTCTCCACAATCTCTTCCAAAAAATATAAGTACACAGAATACTTCCTAGCTCATTCTATAAGGCCAGTATTACCCTACTACTAAACCAGACAAAGAATTGTAAAAAACTTGTAAGAAAACTACAAAATATCTTTCATGAGCACAGATTTTAAAATTCTGAATAAAATATTAGCAAATCCAATCTAAAAATTTATAAAAAAATATACATTAGGGACAGTTAAGATTTATTATAGGTATAGAGACTGGTTCAAATGATTTAAAAATCAATTACTGTAATCCATCACATCAACAGGCCAAAGAAGAAAAATCATAATTTGCATAAGTGCAAAAAAAGCATCTGACAAAAACTAACATCCATTCATGGTGAAAACAAAACAAAACAAAACAAAACCTCTTATCAAATTAGGAATAGGAGAAAACTCCCTCAACCTGGTAAAGAACAACTACAAAAACTCTACAGCTAACATCATACTTAATGGTGAGAAAATAGGTACTTTATTAACTCCCAGTATTCCTGGCCTTTCCTGAGAATGGACTGAATCTGCTCTGTAGCCAGAGAAAGCCCTTCCACAAAGAAAAGTTGATGGCAAGGGAATATAGGTAAAGCACCCATAACCTCATATCACATGGAGGATTTAAAGGTAAAAGTAATGATGAGAAACTCGGTGCTTTTCTCCCTAAGAGCAGGAACAAGGCAAGGATGTCCCCACTAACCATTCTTATTTGACATTATACTGGAAGTCCAAGTCAATTCAATAAGACAAGAAAAATATGTTAAAGGCATGCAGAATTGGGGAGGAAGAAATACACTGTCTTTATTTAGAGGTTAAATGCAAGAAATCCCAAAGAATCAAAACAAAAACAAAGCTCCAGGTATTAATAAGTGATTACAGCAAAACTGCAGGACACAAAGTTCATATACAAAATTATACTGTTCTCTTATATACCAGTAATAAACAATTGGAAGTTGAAATTACAAACACAGTATCATTTATGGTAGTACCCTAAACAGATAACTACATAGTTATAAATCTAATAAAACATGTGCAAGATCTATATGGAGAAAACTAGAAAATTCTGATGAAGGAAATCAGAGAACTAAATAAATGTAGAAATATTCCATGTTCATGGATAGGAAGATTCAATATTATTAAGATGTCAGTTCTCAACTTGATCTATAAACTCAATGCAACCCCAATCAAAATCCCAGCAAATAAATTCACAAATACCAACAAACTGATTCCAAAGCTTATATAGAGAGACAAAAGACCCAAAACAGTGAACATAATACGGGAGAAGAACAAAGACAGAATATTGATACGACTTGATGGCAACACTTAATATAAAGCAATACTGATCAAGAAAGTGTGCTACTGGTGCAAGAACAGAAAGTTAATGGATTAATGACTAATGGAACACAATCAAGAACTCAGAAATAGACTCATGCAAATACAGCCAACTGATATCTGAAGAGGAAACAAAGACAAATTTAATGGCAAAAGAGCAGCCTTTTCAACCCAAAGTGCTGGAACTAGACATCTATATGAAAAAAAGAAAAGAAAAAAAAAGAATATAGACATTGACATTACACCTTTCACACACACACACACAAAACTCAAAATGAATCACAGACCTAAACATAAAATTCAAAACTATAAAAACTTTTAGAAGATAACATAAAGGAATTCTAGGTGACCTTGGGTTGAGGGATGACTTTTTAGATCTAACACCAAAGGTATGATCCATGAAAAAAATAATTGATATGTTGGATTTCCTTAAAATTAAAAACTTCTGCTCAGTAAAAGATACTGTCAAGTATCTTTTATCTTTTTATGAGAAAACAAGCCACAGACTGGGAGAAAATATGTGTAAAAGACTATTAGATAAATATACAAAGAGCTCTTAAAGCTCAACAATAAGAAAATGAACAACCCAATTAAAAGATGGGCAAGAGTCCTGGCTAGATACCTAACAAAGAAGGTATATGGCATATAAACATATGAAATGGCATATAAGCATATAAACAAATGGCATATAAACATATGAAAAGATGGTTAATATCATATGTCTTTAAGGAATTGAAATAACATAGTACTAGAAGTCCTAGCAACACCAATCAGACAACAAAAAGAAATAAAAGATATTCAAATTGGCAAAGAAGAAGTCAAATTCTCTTTGCAGATGACATGATACTTTATATGCAAAACCAAAAAGACTCCACCCCCAAACTACTAGAACTCATACAGCAACTCAGTAATGTGGCAGGATACAAAATCCATGTACAGAAATCAGTTGCTTTCTTATACACTAACAATGAAAATATAGAAAGGGAAATTAGAGAATTGATTCCATCTACTATACCACCAAGAACCATAAGATACAGGAATAAACCGAACCAAAGAGGTAAAGGATCTGTACTTGAGGAACTACAGAACACTCATGAAAGAAATTGAAGACACAAAAAGATGGAAGAGTATTCCATGCTCATGGATCAGAAGAATAAACATTGTTAAAATGTTTATACTGCCTAAAACAATCTATACTTTCAATGCCATCCCCATCAAAATTCCACTGGTATTTTTCAAAGAGCTGGAACAAACAATCCTAAAATTTGTATGGAACCAGAAGAGACCCGAATTGCTAAGGAAATGTTGAAAAAGAAAAACAAAACTGGGGGCATCAGGTTGCCTGATTTCAAGCTTTACTACAAAGCTGTGATCACCAAGACAGCATGGTACTGGCACAAAAACAAACACATACACTAGTAGAACAGAGTAGAGAGCCCAGATATGGACTCTCAATTCTATGGTCAAATAATCTTCGACAAAGCAGGAAAAAATATACGGTGGAAAAAAGACAGTCTCTTCAATAAATGGTGCTGGGAAAATTGGACAGCTATGTATAGAAAATGAAACTCGACCATTCCCTTACACCATATACAAAGATAAACTTGAAATGGATAAAGGACCTCAACATGAGGCAGGAATCCATCAAAATCATAGAGAAGAACACAGGCAGTAACCTCTTCAACATTGGCCACAGCAACTTCTTTCAAAATATGTCTCCAAAGGCAAAGGAAACAAAAGTGAAAATGAACTTTTGGGACTTCATCAAGATCAAATGTTTCTGCACAGCAAAGGAAACAGTCAACAAAACAAAGAGGCAACCCATGGAATGGGAGAAGATATTCGCAAATGGCACTACAGACAAAGGGCTGATATCCAAGATCCATAAGAACTCCTCAAACTCAACACACACAAAACAGATAATCACGTCAAAAAAATGGGCAGAAAACATGAACAGACGCTTCTCCAAAGAAGACATACAAATGGCTAACAGACACATGAAAAAATGTTCATCATCATTAGCCATCGGGGAGATTCAAATCAAAACCACATTGAGATACCACCTTACACCAGCACTTACACCAGAATGGCCAAAATTAACAAGACAGTGAAAAAGAAGTGTTTGAGAGGATGTGGAGAAAGGGAAACCCCCTTACACTGTTGGTGGGATTGCAAGTTGGTGCAGCAATTTTGGAAAACAGTGTGGAGATTCCTTTAGAAATTAAAAATAGAGCTTCCCTATGACCCTGCAATTGCACTACTGGGTATTTACCCCAAAGATACAGATGTAGTGAAAAGAAAGGCCAACTGTACCCCAATGTTCATAGTAGAAATGGCCAAAGTCACCAAACTGTGGAGAGAGCCAAGATGCTCTTCAACAGACAAATGGATAAAGAAGATATGGTCCATACATACAATGGAGTATTATGCCTCCATAAGAAAGGATGAATACTCAACTTCTGTATCAACATGGATGGAACTGGAAGAGATTATGCTGAGTGAAATAAGTCAAGATGAGAAAGTCAATGATTTCACTTACTTGTGGAGCATAAGAAATAACACGGAGGACATTGGGAGATGCGGAGGAGAAGTGAGATGGGGGGAAATCAGAGGGGGAGACATGAGAGACTGTGGACTCTGAGAAACAAACCAAGGATTTTGGAGAGGAAGGGAGTGGGGGGTTGGGTGAGCCTGGTGGTGGGTATTAAGGAGGGCACATTTTGCATGGAGCACTGGGTAAGTTGCATAAACAATGAATTTTGGAACACACACACACACAATTAAATTAAATGTTTTTTAAAAAGAAAGAATAGGTTGAGCCTTAAACCTGTGGCCAATTTCCTTAGAGTAGAAAAATTAATTGAATCTGATGGTCCAGCACCATAACATGTAATTTCTTAGCTTTTTACTTGCAAATTGGATCTAATGGAATATGTCTTAGATTAACTTTCTTTACATGATGATTAAATTTAAATAAGAAAATTTTTTAAAAAAGGAATTAAAAATTAAAACAACAATAAGGTAACACTACACATCTATTAAAATGGCCAAAATCCAAAATACTGATAACCCTAAATTCTGGTGAGGTTGTGGAGCAATGGGAACTCATTGCTGGTACAAATGTGAAACTGTACAGTTACCTTGGAAAACAGTTTGGCAGTTTCTTATGAAACTAAATATACTTTTACCATAAAATCCAGCAGTTGTACTTCTTGGTGAATGAATTGAAAACTTAAACACCTGCACTTATGTGTTCTTAGCAGCTTTATCCTTAATTGTCAAAATGTGGAAGAAACTGTGATGTCCTTCAGGAGGTGAATGGATAAACAAACTGTGGTACATCCATACAGTGGAATATTATCCAGGGTTAAAAAGAAATGAGCTATTGACAGAAAGACACGGAAGAACCTTAAGTGCATTTGCTAAGTGAAAGACACCAAAGACTACTATACGGTTCCAACTATGTGACATTCTGGAAGAGGTAAAACTATGGAGACAATAAGAGGATCAGTGGTTCCCAGAGGTTGTGGGGGAGAGAAGGATGAAGAAGCAGAACCACAGAGGATCTCTAGGTCAGGGTAACTATTCTGCAGGATACCATAATGGTGGATACATGACACCATGCGCTTGACAAAACTCAGACCTGTATGTCACCAAGAGCAAACTCTATGGTAAGCCACAGTTTAGTTAATAATGTTGCATCATTTTATGTTCATCAATTGTAACAAATAAACTACAGTGACGTAAGTTGTCACCAGAAGGACACCCTGGGAGGGGAAGTGAAAGGGTGTATGGTGTTTCCCACCCACTTTTTATAAACCTAAGTCTTTTTTTTTTATTTAAGCTTTTTTTATTTAAACATATAATGTAACCCCACCACTCTCTCCCAAACCCTCTCCCCCCC
>RCUC01087829.1:0-17882 GCA_003697995.1 Taxidea taxus jeffersonii | reverse complement strand
AAAAAAAAAAAAAAAAAGAACTCTGACCTATTGTGGGGCAGGTTAAGTTTTGTTGATCTTAATCTGAGAGGTACTGAGATCTGAGAAGTACTAGTCCAGTCAGTATTTGTAAGAAACTCTCTCTTTCTCAAAAACTGCTTTCTCAAAAACCATGCTTGCAGGTATTAACTCACTCAGACTCACTCAGTGTCCTCCATTTGTTCACAGTTTTCCCAACTCTGACTGTCATTGTGTCGTGTGCTTCTGGAAGAGTTTGCCTTTAGACTACTACCTCTGTTCTTTAGAGTTTCAGGCACTTCTCCAAGAATCTCTTCTTGATGAGGCAAGAGAGTTCCTTCTACCCTAAACATACATTGTTCATTTCTTAACCTTGAAAAGTCAACTCATTTGTTCCCATCTGAACAATAAAGTATTGCACATAATAGCATTTGAGAGCTCAAAGTTGGCCTGCAAAGTTGGATTTGGACTATGGCCCTTCCACATCCTGGTTGTATGACCTGCAAGAAGTTCCTCTTCTACAAAATGTGGATAATAACAGTATCTACTTTGTAAAATTGTGCTAATTGAATGATATGATGAATGTAAAGCACTTAGCACTGTGCCCAGAAAACTGTGATACTCAATGAAGTTAGCTTATCAGTCCTGAGGCTGTGAGATCAGTAGGGATAAATCAATAAACCTAAAACAAGACATGTTCCACAGTTATAAATAGTCACCTACATGTCCCTTTTCCTGGAAGAGTTGACTCAGTCTTCCTCACTACATTATCTCCTGCATCAGAAAAGGTGAAATGAATAATACGGTTTTAGGTATAATTCAAGAAGCTGTAAACACCAAGGAATTTAACAGAAAAAAAAAGTACTCAAATAGGAAAAAGAAACATGTTTTGGAAACCATTGGGTTGAAGTAGAAAATGAAAGCAGGGTGATTTTTTTTTTTTTTTAACCTGCTGTATGGCCATATGGTTGCTGAATGTGTTGATGCTGGTTTTAAGATTCTTGAGTATTTTAAACTTGACATGTTATTTTTTTAATGATTTCAAACATCATTCCTTTCAGAGCCTTTTCCCAACGTTGCCGTAATACTGAACAGATGGCTCAGCAGCATCTACATTTGCATTTTGCTATACTGCCATGTTATTTGCAAAATTTCTTATCAAAAACCTGTGATTCTTTCTCTACCTTTTCAGAATGGCTGCGATGAAACTGTAAATAGGTTCTTCCCAGAGTCTTGGGGATGTAGTAGAAAGTGAGATCACATATTGCTTCTTCTTTGCAATTTTATGTTGTTGTATTTTGGGGTTTTATACCTATCATTATTAGTATACTCTCTCATCTTAAACCGCCCCTTTCTTCCAAATGACTATAAGTCCTCATCATACCGTTGTGATACAAGTAAAGACAAGGTGATGTTAGCACTGAAAGGAATCTTGAAGATTATACCAGCCAGCCCTTTCATGCCACCTGTTTACTGTTCCAGCAATTGCTTGTCACTGTCTGAAGCTGTCCTGTTTATTTCCTTTATTTGTTTTCCACCTCTTCCATAGAATATAAGCTCCATGAGAGCTAGATCTCTGTCTGATTTGTTTACCACCTACCACCTCGTCCCTAGTGGGCACCCAGCATTGGTGCCCAGTGCTGGCTCAGCGTTGGTGCCCATTAATAAGTAATTCTCTAGATGCTGAACTTCTTTCACAAGAAGAATATGAATTCTGTGAACATAATTGCTTTCCCTAATCTTTTTTTTACTTTTATTTTACTTAGCTATCGTTTTAAGAAGGCTTTTCCAGGAGTGTTCTCTTGATATAGTCTTTACTTCCTTGTTTTTTATGGTTGCTTTTTTTTTTTTTTAATAAAAAATGACTACGTGCATATAAACAGGTAGTCCTGTAGGAGGTTTGTGAGGAGCTTTTTATTTTTATTTTTTTACTTTGGGAGCACAGTGGGATTAGTGCCAACATAAAAGCATTTTCTTGCTTAACAGATTGAAAAGACACAGGAAGCAGGCGGAGCTGTATTGATCAGAGCTGACTGCAGACCTTTCCTTTTAAATGCATGTGATGATGAAAAATAAACCCACCAATATCTCTATTAAGATTCTTTCATTTTTTCTTTTCAGTGAGGACTGCTGGGGTGCTTCTTTGGCTCAGAGGGTGGTTAATGCAGCAGGCCATACTATGTCTGACTCCTGGCTTCCTGGTTCACATTCATCTGGGTTTACCCTTGACTATTGATGTTCCCAGCCCATGACCTGCCTTAAATATCTCTGTGACTTCAGGCTAGGAAGTAGTCTGAGATGGTTTCAATCTTAGCTTTGCACATAGAACAAATAGAGAACATTTTAATATGGAAGGTCGTGTGATGCTGTATTGAGAAAAGGATCATTTACTCTAATTATTGTAAAGTGTTGACAGGTTATTTGTCAGTCGAGTAACAAATTCTGTCATCTCAGAGATACAGTGGGAGGTGAAGAACCACTTTCATTGGTACAACCATGTGTCTAGAAAGCATTTTAGGCTTCATCAAGTAGGTCTTTATAGATATTAGAGTTTCTGTGAAAAGGGACAGGAGCTTCATCTCTGCTGAATAAAAACTTTGATTTTTCTAAAGCCAGAATTACAAAAGGATTTTAAAAGTGAGGATCTTTGTACTGTGGTTTATATTTCCCACTTCTAAGCCTAGATTTTGCCACAGGCAAGCCCATGAGAAACCTCCAACAGAGCTCGGAGTAGGAGATAAAGTGCTGTAGAGAACAAACTCCAGCCCAAATGCAGGAATGAAAAAAAAATTTTTTTAATACTTTTTTTCTGGCCTTCACAATACACCAAATGGTTTTCATAAAACATTTATGCAAGTAAGATTTGAGGAAGCAGGGAGAGAACATGAAAGTCAGCAGCTACAGCTCAGCCCTTACCAATATGGTAGGATTAGTTAGGTCCTGCGGAGGTGTGATGTTTCGTGGGCTCCCTGTTACTCACTGCCTCACCTTGGACAATCTCACCTGTCTTAACATGAAGCTTTACTTATGATGAGCCCTCAGGTAGGGCTCTGCCTTACAGGGTTAGGTGTATAATAAGTACTGCTTTAAGTGTAGTAGTTTCCTCAATGAGTATAACCCTTTGTTTGCTGCACCCTGTGGCCATGTAACATTCCCATCTGTGAAAATGAATACTAATTATCATTATAAACCATTCTTCTCATTATGTTCCAGTGGATGGCATCTTTTATAGCTTGCTAATTATAAGCACACAGAACTGAAGTGCTTGAAGTTAAAGAATGTAAACAGAGCTGTAATAGATTTTCATGCTGAATTCTTTTATTGATTAATTGTTAATTAAAATTTCTCCAATCCCTACCCAATTAATCCACTTAACTTATTAGATACTGTAATAACCCTGATTCTGCACTTGTAGATTGTACTTATGGAATATTCTTTTTATTCTCTTAAGAGGATTTCTTCATAAATAACTAACTTATACAGACTTGAAGTGCTATGCTAAACCAGAAGGTATAGAAATTCACCATTCAACATTTTATTAACCAAAAATTGGTTAGAAATACCATAACTAAAGTCTTAAAATTGGAAAGAATCTCACAATGAGAGGTGTGAGGTAACAACTAACTTCCATTCAGAGTCATTTAACTTCTGGTTGAACATGTAATCAGTTGAGGAATCATACCCCTTCTCTTTAGATGGTCCTGCTTGTGAAAAAAAATTTCAAGAAGCTAAAATAACCCCTGTACTTTACCCCCATTGGCCCATACTCCCATGTCTGGAATGACCCAGAATAAGTTTAACCTCTGTTCCATAACAATGCCCTTTAGATGTGTAAGATGTCTAGTGTGACCTATTTAATTCTTCTCTCCATGACAGATTATTTCCACTTTCTTCAGCTAGTCCTCAAAAGTTCAGACCCTTCAATAGTCTTGTCCTTTTCTAGACTCATGGAGCTTTCACTCAGTAATGAAAGGAAAAAATAAACACACAATGCTAAGAATAATGAGATTCTCATAGTAGAAGGAAAAAATACTACCGGTTTATAGGTAGGAAAGGAGGTGGTGGGAGGGGCAAACGTAGCCCAGTCTTAAAACCTCTCTAGGTCAGCAGAGATAATATGCATACCAGATGAACAGATTATAAACATAATGCCCCATCCCACGTTCCCAGTCCTTTTACCCTGTTCTGGTTTTCCTGCATAACATTGCATCTTCTAGTATACTATATAATTTATTTATTGCTTTACTGTCTCCTTTCATTAGAATCTAAACTCCATGAGGGCAGGAATGTTTTCTGCTACATTCAGTTATGAATCCCTAGCATCTAGATCATGCTAGACACATAGCAAGCACTCAACAAATATTTATTGAACAGTATTTATTGCTTAGGTTTGGCTGTTCAGTTAGCTACCAGTCCATCTAACTAAACTAACAACCAATTCATATGTTTCCATCTTGTCCACTGGGAGCTTTATTAAGACCTTGACAGATGCCATGCAGAAATCCTGATATATTTAAGATCGGAGGAAATTGTAGAGATAGCATCATCTGGTCTTTGTCAACTCATGGGGGTTCCTGGTAATCATTGCTTTCTTTTCTAAGTATGGAAGTACTCTCTTTGTAATTCTAATGTAAAATAATTATTCAAATGTACTGTTCAGCTCTAATGTGGAAGGAACCCTGCTCAGTGACATGTATAAAGGTATTGGTTCATTTAGTCTTTACCTCATTTAGTCCTCATATTTAGGAGGTACTAGTATTATCCCTGTTTACCAATGAGATTAGTGTGGTCTAGAGAAGTTAGGTAACTTCAGAGGGGGACAAATGTAAAGTGGCTAAAAGCATTCTCTTAGTCTTGCCTCCTAACCGACACTTAAATTCCCTCTTAGTTGGTTCTACACTTTATCACTTTGAAGATTATTCTTGATGTGAAAGCAGAAGAAAGATAGAAGTTGAATTATTTTTTTTCTGTCATCTGTTGATGTTGTGATGTTTCACACAACACCATCTCCCTAAGCAGTGACCATCCTTTTTTTTTTTAATAATTGAAGTATAATTGACAAACAGTTATATTAGTTTCAGGTGTATAACATTGATTCAACAGTTCTATACATTACTGAGTGCTCACCACAGTAAGCTGTAGTCACCATCTGTCACCACCTGTTCTTACTTTTTACACTACCTTACAGGTTTTTCAAGGCCCTCTCTGGTCGCATGTTACATTAAACAGTCTGTATCTTTTAGTCCTTTACAACTGTTAAGTTTCTAGGTGTCCCTTTCCTATAGCCTAAAGAAAGTGGTTTCTTTTTTTCTTTTTTCTTTTTTCTTTTTTTTTTAAAGATTTTATTTACCCATTTGACAGACAGAGACCACACAAGCAGGCAGAGAGGCAGGCAGAGAGGGGAGGGGAGAAGCAGGCTCCCTGACGAGCAGAGAGCCCGACGCGGGACTCGATCCCAGGACGCTGGGACCACGACCCGAGCCGAAGGCAGCGGCCCAACCCACTGAGCCACCCAGGCGTCCCAGAAAATGGTTTCTAATTCTACTTTCCTAGTGCTAGAGATCAAGTCCATAGTCAAACATGGCACATTCTTTATTGGTATTATATTAGAAAGGAGGGTTTAACTGAATGATTTTTTTCTTTTTGTTTTTTCTATAGGCCTTTAACCCACAGTGTTAAATAGAAAGTAACCGTGACTAATTTTCATTCATGCTTTGACTTAATTTGACTACTCTTGTTGGTATATGTGACAAAATGATCATTTTTGGTTAACTTGTTCCAACATAATCTTGGGTATATTTTAATTAGATTTTGAGCCTTTTATACACACACACACACACACACACACACATATACACACAGTGAAAAATTTTCTCTATTGAATAGAGAGACATTGTTGATGCAGAAATTTGCCTTATGTATCAATTCCATACTCTAAACAGTCTACTAAGAAAAGTCAAAGAAGCGAAAGGTTGTGAAATGACCTAGGCACAGAGTCTTCTTCCCAATGTTTCCCAGTATCCGAAGATCTAACACACGGTGTTAGCTAACATCGAAGAGGGAATGTCTGCATTCTGTCCAAACAGAATCTTGCCATAATGATCATAGCACATTTAGAATGTGGTATTTATTTCTTATTGAATTCTTTTTAAACTTTTGTTTTTCTCCCTCTGAATAACAACTCCAAGGGGTTTTGTGATACCAGTGAGGGTGTGAAGATACAGAGAGATTGTCTTCTCACAGGGCTTTGCACAGAAGCTTTGGAATTGGGATAGAAAACATCTCTGCCATCTTTATGGTAGGATCACAGGAGCTGACATGTCTCTTCTCTTCCTGAATTCCCCAGCAAGGACCACCAGAGGATGCTTTATCTGGTGACTTTTACATGGAAATTCAGGTGTCAGCCCATACTTCAGGGACCTTCTGAGTTCTGCCTTGATAGCAGAAAGGGCAGATGTATGGATTAATATCCTAGGTTCAGCCCCAGGGACACCAAGTTCCACAGGTGAACAAACTCACTCTTTCTTACACTGGGGCATACATACAGGTTTTGAAGGAACTGAGTATTTTCTAGGAGTGGAAGGGGAAAGATAAAATCCATTGCCATTATGACATGCCTCTCCCCTATAGCCTATAAATATTTTCCAAGACTAACAGTTAAAGCTACATCAGAAGAGTTCAGAATGAAAATGTTATAAATGTGTACAAGTAAAAAAAGAAGAAGAAAATCTTTAAGGATGGCATTGTAGGTGGATTTTTTTCTAAAAAATGTAAAACTTTGAGTATTAAAAAAACCTTCACCAGCCAATAGAAATACATAACAGTTTCTCATTCAGGCTTTTCAGTGCTGCCTGCTCCCACCTCTCAGGTCAGCCTCATTTTCAGCTGGATTTCTTCATTTAGCTTTTATTTATAGCCCTTTCCTCACTGAGCATACATAGAAAGAGTTGATGTCAGATGCAAACGGGATGAACTCTGTTCTGAGGGTCAGCCAGACCTGAGACCTTTGTGAAAAGGTGAGATGGTAATGGAGAAAGATTTATGGGGAAACATGACATACTAAGAGTTACTTGTGAATCTGTCCTTTATTTCTTTTATCCAAGTACATAAGTTAAATTAATAGAAAGTGCCAAACAGAATATTGTTAAATACATCGTGCCACTTCTGCCATTTACAACAGTCATTTCAATCCATGGCTGAAAGAGTGTTGATCATCTCTCTTACTGTGGGATACAGGGTAGAGCAGCCCTAAGTATCTTTAAGTGGCTAATTTCTTCAGCCACATCAGATTACTCTCTTCGTCTTATGAGCTTTTGTGTTCAGAATTTCTTGGTTGGAAAAGAAAACCATGCTCCCAACTATAAATGGTACTCAAATGTGTTTTTTCCTCTGCATTTCCCTCCATCAGTTAAGGGAGGAAAAGAAGATGTTAAAGGGAGGCACTTATCAGTAAGCCTTCTGCTACCTACAAAAAACACATGATTTGTTATTAGATTATATAGATGGGGCACAGGATGAAATTCAGGAAGAAGTTAAAAAGGAAGTGGTATGATTCCGAAGTCTCACTGAAGTCTGCCTGTCACGTGAGGGTTTAATAACATCAGCATTGTCACTCGCCGAGACTGTGTGGTCTTCCCCTCGCTCAGAGTAAAGACTGCACAGCTGTAGATGAAAGGACACAGAGGTCTTGCAGTGTTCTTGTCAATGTCAGATTACAGGTGGAAGGCACGTGTTCGCTATTACTGTTATGTGGTTTCTTTGCCCAGCTTTGACAGGACAGTGGAAGACGGCTCTGATATACATGACTCAGGCACTTTATTGAGACATGACCCCGTGGAAAAGCACTCAATATCAATCAGTGATCAGGATGTAAAACCACTGTCTCTGGTTCTAATGGCTTTATGCCATCAGTAGATTTTTGACAAGGTCAGTGCACCGACAGACCACTTACCTTTCCGAAAACCAAATGCACTTTTAACAACAAGCTCTGATTGAGATCACTAATTTTCATTATATAAATGAAAACATAATTGAAAGACCTTGTCCTCTAAGAATCTGATAGAAAATCAATTATTAACTCTTTAATAATATTGTCTATTGATAACAAGCTAATACTTGTTCTCTAATTTACAGATAACAGTATGGAAATTAGGGAAGTCACATAACTTGCTAAGGGCTTTTGCAGTAATGTATATAAGCTTAATTTTAATGAAGCAAATGCATGTTGATGTTTAAGAATTTGTCTTTAAGGTAACTCTGGTGATTTATTTGGGAGGGATGGGAGAGGTAAAGCAAAGACATTCCTTTGTAATGTAGATGACCAGCCATATTACATATAAAGTGCAAGACTGTATTTTTTTAAGATATTATTTATTGATTTATTTATTTGACAGAGAGCTCACAAGTAGGCAGAGAGACCGGCAGAGAGAGAGAGGGGGTAAAGCAGGCTCCCTGCTGAGCAGAGAGCCTGATGTGGGGCTCGATCCCAGGACCCTGGGATCATGACCTGAGCCAAAGGCAGAGACTTGAACCCACTGAGCCACCTAGGCACCCCGCGAGACTAATTTTTTTAAAAAAGTCTCTTTTTAAAAATATATTGGCCTCTTATTTATTCATTCAACAAACATCAACAGGCGCCTACAACACTGTGCCAGGTACTCTGTTAGGAACTGGTGAGAAACAAATAAATAGGAGATACTATTTCCACTGTAAAACCTACTCACATAAGTAAATGATACTTATCAATGGTTTTCTCATTCTGTTCTTTTCAGTAAATAAATAAATATTTATTATTTATTAAATAAAAAATAAATAAATAGTAAAATATTTGTTAATACAATAAAATCATATTTAAAAAGCTAATGTGAGAGGGAGTGAGGAGAAACTGCTTAGTAGGTACAGAATTTTACTTTGAATTGATAGAGATGTTTTGGAATTAGGCAGAGGTGATTGTCATCTACAGCATTGTGCCCTAAACGTTTGTACTAAATGCCACTGAATTGTACACTTATTTAATGTGGCTGATTTTCTGTTATATGACTGCCATCTCAGTTTTTTTTAAGTTAATGCAGTTTGTGGTTTATTTCTCTTGATATTATTTATTTGGCTTTGTAATATATATATTGGAGTGGAGAAATCTAGCTTAGTCCCTTTCAGGTATTTTGTTGTTGTAGTTTTCAATACAATTCTGAAGATTTTTCTTACAGGTCTTGAACATTTCTTGTGAAGGCTCTTACTCAGTTATTTTTCTTGATATTGTGAGTGGGATTTTTTTCATATTTTTAAATTCTTTATTGCTGCTACACGAGAGAGCTCTGGAGCTTTGACGTTTTAGTTTATATCCAGCATGTTTTAATCTCCCTTTTTAATAAGACTCGGTAGAATCTTGGATTTTTCTAGGTATGTGACCAAACATCTTTAAGCTGAGATGATCCCAGTTTTACATATTTTCCTTAGTGATGCAGTACTTTAAAAGCTCCCTAATATTAAATATTAAACCATTTTGCATTTCCTAGAATGAATCCCACTAATTATTATGATATTTTATTGAATTATATTTAATAATCTGTTGAGCATTTTACATTTATCTTCATAAGGGGGTATTGATTATTCTCTTATGTTAGGTTTTTATACTAATTTAATAAAATCACTCATAGCTTTCCATTACTGTCTACTCTGGAAGACAAAATATATGGAATTGAGTTCCCTTGAAACTTTGAAATGCTTCACTTTATCTGACTTGAAGCCATATTTGAAGATAATTTTAAATTTAATATAATCTGTACTCTCACGGTTATGAGTATGCTCTCTTCTTTATTTCTTAAGTGCATTGTTTTGTTTTTTAGAAAGTTGCCAATTTCATCAAAATTTTTCATTTCTTAGTATGTGTTCTTTTTTATATTAATATTAGTATCCTCTTACAATTCCTTTCATATAATTTATCCTTCCATATACTTTATTTGGGCTTTCTTTTTACTGAACAGATTTTTAAGTGACTGTTGTTTTAAGTGGTGTGGTTTTTTTTTTAAGAAATTACATTTTAGCTTTGTAAGCTACTGATTTTTCATGTTACAAATATTTCATTGGTTTTCTCTATGTGTTGTTTCCTCCTTTTTGTATCTCTTTTGATTTTAAATTTTTAATTGAGTGCCTAGCACCTAAACTTTCTTTTAAACCATAATGAAATTTTTGTGTGTGTGAATTTTTCTATAAGAATATTTTGGGATATCCCATAATTTTCTCTTGTGGTATTTTAATTTTACTTTTCTGGGGCCATAAAGAGTTATTTATAAGTGTGTGATATTTGTTTTATTCCAAGAATTCTAGGAGATTTTTATGCCTGTACAGTGTTTAATTTATAGCTCCATCGTTTTGATAACTTATGGTTAAAGAGTCTGGGCTATAAAACAACTACTTTTTTGGAATTTTTTTGAGCCCTCTTGTAGCTCATTATATGACTGCTGCAATGACTGCCACCATGGTAACTGTCTCATGTATGCTTGAAAGGCTGGGGTTCCTGCCTACGTTCATAATGTCTAACAATTTAGGCTTCTTCATTTTATTTAATTTTTCAAATTTTCTGTCTCCTTATATGGAGGAAGGTGCAACATCCTTTTTCTATTAGGAACAATACAGGTAGATTAAACATTTCCAAATGTAACAATTGTATGTCTCTGCCTTTCTCCTAGCATACCTTATTTTGATGCTCTATTAATATCTAGACTATTTTTTCCTCATTCTGTATTTGCTCTCCAATTCCTTTTTTTTTTTGCTATGAACTGTCCTTTAGTTGATATTAATATTGTCACTACCTGTCATCATTTTGTTTGCATATTTATGATATTATCTTTGTACATCTTTCTTTTCTCATTACTCTTTTTGCTTATTTTTCCTCTCATTGTATAAATATCTTGATGATAACATAACAGTAGAGTCAGAGAGGAAAGGATGTATATGAGTGGCAGAGAAAAAGGTGCCCTGTTTTGCTGAGCAGATTCAAAGGATAAGAGGGGACTGATGAGAGATGAAGCAGGTTTTCAGTTTGGGTGGTTGGGAGCAGAGTGTAGCCTCAAAAGGGGAGATATTAGGTTGGATGTAAGACAGGCTGAATTTGAGAGAGAGAACTGGCCGGCTTCCTCCCTGTCTGTGACATTGGCCTCAGGTGAGGCTGGGAATACAGCCAGTGGCTGGGCTGCATATAGAATTATGGTGATCCCTGAATTTGAGCTTAGATCCTCACCCACTGCTTTGGTGGCACTGATGGCATATCTCATTTCTTCATAACTCAGTTTTTTTGTAAATCAAGACTAGTAAGACTTATTTAAAAATACTTCTATAGGGACGCCTGGGTGGCTCAGTTGGTTAAGCAGCTGCCTTCGGCTCAGGTCATGATTCCAGCGTCCTGGGATCGAGTCCCACATCGGGCTCCTTGCTTGGCAGGGAGCCTGCTTCTCCCTCTGCCTCTGCCTGCCACTTTGTCTGCCTGTGCTCGCTCTCTCTCTCTCTCTCTCTAACAAATAAATAAATAAAATCTTTAAAAAATAATAAATAAAATAAAAAAAATACTTCTATAGAAGTGTTGAAGAGTATGCTTGTGATAAACAATGTTTAAATGCTTGAGGGTCTTTTGAGTGCTTGCAGACAAATAAAGGCATTGTGACTGTGAAGTAGCGGTTATTTTAGAATGAAAGCTCCGCCTTAAGGGTGTCTGATGAAGAGTTAAACTATTTTTGAAAATAGGACGTGTACAGCTTCATCTATGCAGTGAAATGCCATTTCCCACTGATTTGATCGAACCTTTTCTCCTTAAGCCTTGCTTGCTTCTTCCAGTGCTCTGTGCTTGGCATGGTAATTAGGGACTTCTGCTCTCAGTGATAGGATGCTCCTGGCTATTTCTCCAGCTCGACTTTCCCACAGCTTAGCTCCTTACATTTCCCTGGCAGGGTGTGTGGTGTGTATTTTTAAGTGATAGGATTTGGGGAAAGCAGTTCTGTGAAGAAGGAACGTGATAGACAGGGATGTAGAGCCAGAGAATCAGCTGGGGTTGCTAGCTTTTAATTGAAGTTTAGTTGGAGGTTCAATGAGGTGAGACTGTTATGACAGATTTCAAAACGTAATGATAGGAAATGGGCTGGGTTCATCAAAGTCGGAGTAAATACGGAGCAACGGCTCAGCAACTCAGCATGAAACAACAGCTACAAACCCTCAAAAAAATATAGAGTAATTAAAATTTGCATTGTGCAGTCCTCCTTCTCAGTGGGTACCTTTCCAGGGAAAGCAATAACTTTATGTGAAAAATATAAACACAAATTTAGAGATGTAAATTACATGCATGTTTTAATCTTGTTCATAAACACTGAAAGTTTTAAAAATGTAAATATAATCAAAGCACACAACTGCAGCTAATAGCAGATTTGAGAAAGACCTCAAGAAGTGAAAGGCCCTCCAGTCTCCCCCAGCCCTTACCCCCTGCCCACCCCAATCCTACCTGCCTGTCCCCTTTTGTGTATTTGGAAAAGAAGAGGTAGGGTTCTGTCTTCCAGTTTCAGGGGACACAAATGCTTGTCTCTAATCTGTTAATATCACAGGAGGGATGGTGGGCTTAACCCTTTCTACTTCCTCTCCTATCTCTTCTCCCTTTTGTCTATGCATGTGATGTTGGAGGTTAGTAAGACACATGGGTGACTAAGTGTTGGATGATTTGCAGCATGGAAATTTACCCAGATACTCTCCAGATTCTTTTATTTCCATACTTCAAGCATGACAGTGACCTTAAGTGAGCCAGTTCTAAGGGTTGACCTTAGAAAGACAGTATGACATAGCAGAAAATTCACTGAACTGGTGTTGAATAAATGAGTGTGAATTCTGTCTTAACTGCCTCTTGCTGCCAGAATGATTTTGGAAAAGTCTTTCACTTCTTTGGGCCACAGTTTCTCCATCTGTTAAAGTCACTGAGTTGGCCTAAAATGAGCTCTAAGGTCCCTTTCAATTCAAACTTTCAATAATTCTGTGTCTCATAGACACACATTGCAATCCAAATGGGGTCCTGGAGATTCAGATTCAACATGGTACCCTTCTTAGGTCCATAGGTGGTGTGCTCAGGAGTAAGAAACGTTCCAGAAAGGGCCCAAAGACTCTCCATACTGTGATGTAAGGCCAGGGTTTCCCGAGACTGTTATTAAAATAAAATGTAAAAATATTTGTCCCGGCTCCACTTCCGACACTTTCTCAGCTTTATAAGGGTCTCTCCCAGTAGGGAATTACCTAGTGTCTGTCCAGACCATCAAAACTCATGGTTAGAGCAGTCATCGACATGACCCAATATAATAATCTTACATACTCATCTATAGTGAAAAGAGAAGTATTTAAATAAGCAACTATACTATATGTCTCTCTCAGTGTATTCCCTTTTTCAGAGTAGGATAGTGGAAATTTTTTTTTCAAAATATTTTATTTATTTGACAGACAGAGATCACAAGTAGGCAGAGAGGCAGGCAGAGAGAAGAGAGAGAGGGGGAAGCAGTCTCCCCGCTGAGCAGAGAGCCCAATGCGGGGCTCGATCCCAGGACCCTGGGATCATGACCTGAGCCGAAGGCAGAGGCTTTAACCCACTGAGCCACCCAGGCGCCCCGGATAGTGGAAATTTAAAGGAGGATAGGGAGAGATATTCATCAGAGCAACCTGTCATTATATAGATCCCTTCAAATGAAATTAAAGTAAGATATTCAAGGGAAATACAGCTTTAAGGAATCAAACCCAAAATTTAATTTGAAGAGTCTTTTTAGTATGTTGTGTACCTGGGTGAATCTACCAGGTGAACATGGAGTGAAGTTTTTCTTGCTCAATGGTTTTAAGGTGGAATATAGAAAATGCATGAGAACTTAGCATTTGCTCTGCCAGTATGTAATACGGTAGGGAAAAATTGGGACTTGGAAGTAGAGTAAGTGAAGCGGTTGTGAGTTTGAAGACACATCTTTAATTGAGACCACTCATCCCCACCACTGAACTCCAAAAGAGATGATTCTAAACACCATTGAGCCCTGGCCTGACCCTGGCAGAGACTTTACCATACAGCCTTTGTGATGATTGCCTTAGGCTTCCCTGGAAAGGAAGTAGGTTTGGGGCAAGTTCCAAAAAGAGCTCTCTGATCCAATTTTATTGGAGTATTAGAATACTGAAGTTTTCAGAGACGCCTGGGTGGCTCAATTGTTTAAGCATCTGCCTCTCAATTTTGGCTCAGGTCATGATCTCAGGGTTGTGAGATGGACCTGTGTCAGTCTCCAAGGTGGGCATGGAGCCTGCTTAAAATTCTCTTTCTCCTCCCTCTGCCCCACCCCCCACCCCTCTTGCTGTCCTTAAGAAAAAAAAAAAAAGGGAATGGTGAAGTTTCTAGAGCAGTCCTGGGATTGGGGTTGGCATTGGGGTTGGGAGGAGGGGCTTATGACATTGTGTCACCAAACTGGAATATTTGGGGAAACAGGAGGGATGGATGTAATGAAATATTAGTAAAAGCATTTGGGTCATACTATTTAACACTGTTTTTCTTGATTTTAAGGATATAGACATGTATGTTGTGCTGAGGCATCATGAGCAAGAGTGGCTGTGCCTTAAATATTTTGTTATTAATCTTTAGTGACGGGACCAGTGTGGAGTAATTTATACAAAGATAATGTTCCTGTTTTAACTAAAACATACCAAATAATAAGGAAATACACTTAACCTAAAAATTCTCAAACTAATGGATTAAAGACCTAAATATAAAAACTAAAACCATAAAACTCTTAAAAGAGAACATGACCACATCTCTCAGAACCTTGGATTTAGCAGTGGTTTCTTAGATATGATACCAAGAACAAAGGAAAAAAGAAAAAGAATAAAGTGAACTTAATCAAAATTAAAAATTCCACGTCCATGAACTACCAAGAAAGTGAATATACAGCCCACAGAATGCAAGAAAATATGTGCAAATCATTTATCTGATAAGGGTCTAGGACTCAGAATATATAAAGAACTCTTACAACAAACAATAAAGAAGACAAAAAAAACAATTAAAAAGTGGGCAAAGGACATTTTTTCAAAGAAGACATGCAAATGAGCAACATGCACTTGTAAAAATGCTCAACACCAATAGTTATTAGGAAAATGCATATCAAAACCACAAAGAGATAACCATTTTTATACTAGTAGGATGGCTACTATCACAAATAAAACAATGCAAAACCAAAAATAACAAGTGTTTGTGAGGATACAGAGAAAGTAGAACCTTCATACATTGCTGATGGGAATGTAAAATAGTATCGACAGGGTGGAAAAACAGTTCGGCAATTCCTCAAGAAAGCTAAGCATAGAATTGCCATATGACCCACTATTTCAACTCCTAATTATATACCCAGAAGAACTGAAAGCAGGCATTCAAACAAAAACTTGTATATGGATGTTTGTAAAAGTATTATCTTAATAGCCAAAGTGGAAATATCAAAACGTCCATCAACTAATGAATACATTGTTTAAAATGTGGTATATCCACATAGTGGAATATTATTTGGTCATAAAAAGGAATGAAATATGATACATGCTATGGTATGGAGGAACTTGAAGTCATTATCGTAAGTGAAACCAGCCAGCCAGACATAAAAGGCCACATATTGTATGGTTCCATTTACATAAAACATCCAGAATAGAAAGATCCATAGAAACAGAAAGTAGATTCATGGTTACTAGGAGCTTGGGAGAGAGAAGAATGGAAAGTTCCTGTTCAGAGGGCATGAGAACTTCATTCAGGGTGATGAAAAACTTTTAGAACAAGATAGTGGTGGCATTGTGACTATATTTAGTACCAGTAAATTATACACTTTAAAATTGTTAAAATGGCATATTTCCTGTTATATGTATTTTACAACACATGTGAGAAGTTCCTAGACCATATAAACCTTGTAGAAACCGGGGTAAATGAAATACCTTTGACAAATGAGTTTAGGTTTATTAAGAGATTAGATATATTTCAAGCACTGCTTTGGGACTAGGGGGAAGCTTCTGGAATTGAAAATATGCATGACTGAGGGTCAGGGGCCCTGTGTTCGGTCCAGGCACTGCTGTTATGTAGTGCAGGGTGAGTCATGTAAACTTTCAGGTCCTCAGGGGACTTGGACAAATTTTCTCAGTCATGTGTGGGACCTTTTCAGACTTCACATAACTTTATACACCCTGGCCCCTTCCCCAGTGTGAAGGGTAGAATATTTCAGACAGAATGCTCTGATAACAGGATAACAGGGTGGCATGGTGCACACAGGGGTGGGGAGGGTACAAAGTGTCTTCTTCCGTAGAGCCTTTGCAATATTGTGGAGTCCTGAAGCTGATTGTGGTAGTCCTCACATTCCCGAGACTAGAGGAAGAAGCTCATGTCTTCACACAGTGTGCACTAGCAAACATTTACAGAACACACTCAGGACTGTGTGAAGTACAGCTGAAAGACACAGAGCCCCTTAGTTTGTGGAGTATATGTTCTAGAGGAAGGAGATACCATTAAAGAGTTAAGTATTATATGAGGTGTACTCTGAAGAAGTAAATGATGCTGAGGGGCTTAGGGACTGCCGCTCTGAGGAAGTCATGAGTGACCTGTGATCTGCGGGGTGACTTGGAATTAACAAGAAAACACTGAAAGGGACAGATTTGCTTCCCTGGTGGAGAGCACTGTGAAGAGGATGGGAGAATGGGCTTGCAGAAGATGGTGAATACAGCCTCATTCTCGAATGTCATGCTGAGTTGTGGCCAACATCATTGAATTAAAAGGCCAGGGGAAGTATCTCCCTGAGACCACCACAGGCACTTCTACCAGCAGCCGCCGCTTTCATGTCCCCACCATACCACTTCCTGCGCTCCGAGCTATGGAACCAGCAGTAACCACACAGAATCTCTGGAATTGAAAGTGCTCCCTGGTGTCGACTGCGACCCAAAGCCACCATTCCTCAGAGCCCTTAACATCTCCACAGCACAGGGCAGTGTGGGTCACAGAACAAGTGGCTCTGGAGTGTGACACCCAGCATGCTGTGCGACTGTTGAGAGGACGTTTCTCCTTTTGGTCTTTCAGTTTTCGGCTCATCAAACCAGTAAATCTAGGCTTTGAGGATGGTGGAACTACCAGACTTCTACTTAGAAAGTGGGGACAGTCTTTTGCTTAAGCCTTAAGCAGCCATTGTACTCGGCCAAGCCATTGCATGTGTTTGGTGGGTGAACTGGTCCCACTTTTGCAGTGGAGGCCGCATTTCCACATGTTGATGGAGCCTGAGGGTGATGGGGGACAGAGCTCACACCCGCCGCCAGTTGGTTACTGGCCTCCTAGGAGCCTGCCCCGCCTAGCAGGGATGCAACTGGGGGCCCCAGAACTGACCCGCAGGTGTGTGCGGTGCTCCTGGCTGGCATGTCTGCTGTGCCACAGGGAAGGGGGCAGTCGCAGCCATGACTCATCACTAAGTCCCACATCAGGCATTCCCAGTCCAAACTCAAGTTTAGACACTTATGTGTCCTCTTTTCTTTGTAACCATAAATCTATGCTATCAGGCTTATTTTTTTTTTCCTTTGCTTTCAGGAGAGTAGATCTGGAGACACAAACAGCTGTGTTGAAGAAATAATTCGGGTAAGGACTTTTTTTTTCTTAAACAAATCTTACCAACTGGTTGGATGTAGATTCCAAATAGAACGAGGCATGTGGCTATGTTGTCAAAGGAGCCTATTTTCTGTTTCCTGTTTGATGCTTACCTTTTCTGAGGGCAACCATGGAAGATGCCTAAATGCCACTTTACAAAAACATTGATTCTTTTTGAAATCTAGGAGCTACCCATCAACCTGATGCCTTCGCACAGGCTGAGGTGACACTGTATTAAAGTGAT
>ML096351.1:15781-27251 GCA_003697995.1 Taxidea taxus jeffersonii | reverse complement strand
CTGAGAAAAGAATGTTACTACCTTACATGTCAGCTACCTGCATTGAAAGAAAAACTTCACAACAAACAGAAGAAACTGCTCAAAACTAGGACATATGTCCCTCTGGAATGGACTCCAATAGTGACAACAGCTCTGGGTATTTATTTGTAAGGATATACCACAAGTTCCTCTTTAGGAAGCTCAATTTCCAGGACAAAGAGAATTATTTCAAATAGAAAAGCAAATGCTTATTTTTCAAGATAGACTGGGATTTGATTTAGATTCAGATGAAGATAAATCTGATTATAATGTCTTACCTAGAACTGTATCTCTCCATCAAAGCTTAAAGAAACATTTTAATAATCTATGTCAGTTTAATACCTTGGGTTATTTTAAAATCAGTCATTTCTCAGTGCAGCCTTTTGAATCTGAAATAATTAGATGTGTAGACCCACTAGTAAACATGAACATACCTGAAAACATAGAACAAGTGTTTGTCAATGAACTAAGGATCAAATTAACTTATTACCAATGTTGATTGACTCAGGAAGACCTATTAAAACAAAAGAAAACATCTTAGAATATAAGTTTGAACAAACTAAAAGTAAGCATAGAGGTGCAGAAGGAAGAAAAAGAGACTGGAAAAGCTAATAGAAAGAGAAAATAAAAATCTGTATCAAAGTATAATGGAGCAAATGTAAAAATTTAAAAAAAAAGACTGTTTCAAAAAAAAGTTGGATGAATCTGTCACTTCCAGTGATGCTTAAAATTTTAATTTGAAAGATGGTATTCATCTCACTCCTTTCTGACAAAAAAAATGAGCAATGATTCTAACAGAGAAGTAAACAACAATGAATTTGAAGTGAGTATCTGTGAATCAAGTAGTTCAGGAGATTATTCCAATGACCTCTATTTGCCCACTTGCAAGTACAGTCTTGAATCAGATAGGAATACAGTTACCACATCTCAGCCTAAAAACTCATTAAAATATAGGGATGAAAAAGATATGGAAGATTCTAAGTTTACATAAACTCCTATCAGTGCACTACCTAAAACTCACCGCTCATCTCATTTTAGCCTGAAGGATATCACCAATGTCTCCTTGTATCCTATAGTGAAAATCCGAACATTTCTCTTTCTCCAAAAAAGAAAACTCAGCAGTGTCCCTGTCTAAGTGCAGGTGGGCAGTCGGTATGAATTATAAGGAACCCACACTCACTCAAAACTTACAGATTTGTGTTTCTTGAATTATCTGATTTTCAAACAGAAAGCAGATTCCAGATGCAGTTCTAAAAATAAAAATATATGAAGCAAATACAGTGAAGTGTTTGTTGGATGCTGTTTAAATTCCTTCCTACTACAGCTCCTATCTCTCCAAGAGAGAATCTCTAAGATAGTACACAACAGGGTTGGACTGTTGTCATGGAATATTCTTTGAACTGTAGATCACAAAAATTTCTTCAAAACTATACTTCAAATGTGATACTTTTTTTCATACCATTAATAAATTTCGTTTATTTTATCCTTTAAATATAAATAACTGGACCTAAATTCTATTTCATAAACTGCTCAAAAACTCTTAATTTTACTCAGAATATATCTTCTACAAAAATTTTTAGAAATGAATAATCAAATTAAGATGTTTTAATTACAAGCTTTTGGTGTCTTTATTTCTCCCGTAAGTGGAAAAATGGTAGAATGAATGATTTTTGGATACAGGCCAAGGCTCTTTTGAAACTCTTTGTATAATATTGGAATAAATAAATCCTTGACATGCACAGTAAGGTATACCTTAAGTTGTTTGTGGATCCCTTATACCACTGTTCTATTTAAAATTTCAAATAAGGGACGCCTGGGTGGCTCAGTTGGTTAAGCGGCTGCCTTCGGCTCAGGTCATGATCCCAGCGTCCTGGGATCGAGTCCCACATCGGGCTCCTTGCTCGGCAGGGAGCCTGCTTCTCCCTCTGCCTCTGCCTGCCACTCTGTCTGCCTGTGCTTGCTCTCTCTCTCTAACAAATAAATAAATAAAATCTTTAAAATTTCAAATAAAATGTGAGATCATTATTAAAGAATTAATGATTGCTTAGGCTCAGGGAATATGTAGGTGAATGCCAAGCTCTATGTGTACATTGTTTAGTGATACTTCAGCAAAAGCACAAATTGTTATAACTTGGACTTTCAGGATAGTTCCCTAATTAGTGGTTACCATGCTGGGGTTAATACAGATATAGAACATTTGCCTCACCACAGAAAGCTCTCTATTGGATGATTACAAATTAGGTGTCTTTGTACTTTTAATATTTCTGTATTCTTGCTGCAACATTTATCCATAGACTGTTAAGAATTGTTTTCTATTTTAACAATTTACATGAATATTATATTGTAATTTTTTCTTGCAACAGACTTTTAATTAGCCATTGTTTTTGAGATTTATCCATGTTGGCAGATGTAGATTATTTTCATCATTGTACAGTAATTGATTATATAAATAACCTGGACTTATTCTTTTGATAGATAAATAAAAGAAATTTTGTTAGGGATTGCACTGACTGAGTTAATTACTTTTGGTGGTATGGAAATTTTAACAATGTTAATTTTTCCAATCCGCAAACATGGAATACCTTCCTATTCATTTGTGTCTTTTATTTCTTTCATTAATGTCTTGTTTTCAATATGCAGGTCTTTTACCACCTTCATTGAATTTATTTTTAGGTTCATTCTTGTTTATGCAACTATAAATGAGATTGTTTTATTAATTTCTCTTTTGATAGCTCATTATTAGATGTTTGCATATTTATTTTATACCCTAAAACTTCATTAAATTCAATTATTAATTGAAACAGTTCTTTTAATTTTTGTGGAGTCTTTAGAGTCACATTTTTACACAAAAATCTATTGGATACAACAAAAGCAGTTCTAGAGTGAAGTTCATGAAGTGATATAGGTCTAGCTTTAGATATAAGAAAAATGTGCAATGAGTTATCTAGCCCTAGACCAAAGGTAACTAGAGAAAAGAACAAACAAAAATTAAAATTAGTAGAAGGAAGAAAACAACAAAGATAGGTTGGGTTAAATAGGTGATGGAATTTAGGAGTGCACTTGTGATGAGCACTGGATGATATATGCAATTTTTGAACCACTATATTGTATATGTGAAACTAATATAAAATTGCATGTTAACTCACTGGAATTAAAATAAAAACTTTAAAAATTAAATAAGACTATAGCCAAAACATTATAAGCATTATATTCTCTTGTTGGATTAATACCTTTATCATTATATGATACCCATCTTTGTCTTTAATTACAATACTTTGTCTACTTTGTCCTATGTAATTGATACTCCAGCTTTCTTTTGATTTCCATTTGCATAAAGTTTTCTTTCATCCCTTATCTTTTCAGTCTGTGTGCCTTATACCTGAAGTGAGTCTCTTGCAGACAACATATAAATGGAATTTGGGTTTTTTGGTTTGTTTTTTTAAAAACTTTATTTATTTATTTATTTATTTGTTTGTTTGTTTGTTTATTTATTTATTTATTAAGAGGCGGTGCGAGTGGGAAGGAACAGAGGGAGAGAGACAGGCAGACTCTGTGCTGAATGTGGAACCCAACACCAGACTCCATTCCATGACTCTGAGATCATAACTTGAGTCATATGCTTAACTGACTGAATCAAGAGTCAGATGCTTACCTGACTGATCCACTCAGGTGCCTGTTACCTTTTTTTAATCAATCCAGCAATTCTTTGTCATTTGATGGAAGGATTTAATCCATTTACATTAAGAGTTATTAGTGAGAGGCATGCACTTATTACCAGTCTGTTACTTGTTTTCTGGGTTTTTTTCCTCATTTATGTCCATTTCTTTTTTCCTCTCTTCCTCTTTTCCCTTGTGATGTGATGACATTGTTTAGTTTTATTTTTATATTCCTTTCTCATTATCTTTTGTGTAACTACTATAGGTTTTGCTTTGAGTTTACCAAGAGGCTCACGTATAACATCATATATATATGAGTAGATATTAACTTGACAGCAACTAAAATTTAAGTGCATTTAACATGCCACATTTTGACTCTTTCCCTTGTGTTTTAGGTTTCTGTTGTCACATTTTACATTTTTGTGTGTGCATTCTTTAAGTAATTACTATAGTTATACTTATCTTTATTACTTTTGTCTTTTTACTTTCATAAGGCTTTGTAAGTGATTAATCCACTATCCTTAATATATGTTTTTTCTGTATCAGTAAGATTTATATTTTTATAGATTTTCTTGTTACTATTTATTGCTGTTTCTTTTCAGCTTAAAGAAGTCCCTTTAACATTTATTTTAAGTGTTGATTAATGGTGATGAGCACCTTTAGCTTTTGCTTGTCTGGGAAATTCTCTCTCCTTCAATTATGAGTGATAGCTTCATTAGATGGAGTATTCTGTGATGGATTTTTTTTTTCCTTTCAACCCTTTGAATTTATCATGTCCCTCTTTTCTGGTCCATTTCTGCTGAAAAATCTGCTGAAAGTCTTATGAGGGTTCCCTTGTGTGTAATAAATTGTTTTCTTCTTGCTACATTTGAGATTTACTCTTCAATATTTGAGATTTTAATTATAATGTGACATCAGGTGGATGACTTTGGATTTATGTCACTTGGAAATCTCTGAAATTCCTGGATCTGGACTTTTTTTTTTCCTTTCCCAGGATAGAGAACTTTTCAGTCATTATTTCTTCAAATTATTTTTTCCCCTTTCTTTCTCTCTTTTTTTTGTGACTGCTATAATGCAAATATTGATGTTGGCCCATAGGTCCCTTAAGGTATCTTCACTTTTTTACATTCTTTTCCTTCAGCTTCTCTGTTTGGGTGAGTTCCACTTTCCTGTCTTCTAGCTCACTGATCTTTT
Source organism: Taxidea taxus jeffersonii (assembly GCA_003697995.1). Classification (NCBI taxonomy): domain Eukaryota; kingdom Metazoa; phylum Chordata; class Mammalia; order Carnivora; family Mustelidae; genus Taxidea; species Taxidea taxus. The sequence continues at coordinate 22,383 of ML096351.1, read as the reverse complement.
ATTTTGCTTTATCTAGTCTGCTGTTGAACTCCAGTGTATATTTTCAGTTCAGTTATTGTAGTCTCTAGTTCTGTGACTTCCGTTTGGTACTTTTTAATATTTTCTATCTTTGTTAAAGTTTATACTGCACTTACCCCTTTTTCTATTTTAGTGGGCATTTTTTGTGACCATTAATTTGAACCCTTTGTAAGGTAAATTACTTATCTCTGTTTCATTGTGTTTTTTTTCCTCAGGATTTTTTTTCATGACTTTTCATCTGGAACACATTCCTCTGTTTCTTTATTTTTGTCTCTGTATTTTTTTTTTTATGTTAGGTGAAACATCTACCTCTCCAACCTTGTGTGCAAGTTATGAAGCTTGTCACTTAACACTGTTCTAACTCTTGGTTGTCTATAACACCTTTGTGTTTGTGTAAGAAGCCTGATTTATTCTTCACTGGTTCCAGGTATTGAGGGTAGGCCAAGACCTCTCAGTGATCCAATGGCAGTGATCTCAGTCATCTCCTAGTTTGAGGATGACTGAGAGTCATCATGCTGCAGTCTATAAAGTATGGGAATATTTACTATCCTCTGGGTGAACTGTAGCCACAGACCCTACTGCTCTTTAGACCAGGTAATCTACAGTTATCTCCTAGGCAACAGTTACAAAATTTGAGGTTGCATTTGAATGTATATGCTCCTATATGGAAGATACTGGTGAGCTGTATTGAGGCCTACATAGAACCCCAAATTTTTCCACAGTTCACATTCCTGGAGAGCACCTAACATAGTCTCTATATGTGTGGTGAACCTAAAGCCTACTCCTCAGACTGAAGCTACAGGGCAAATAAATGGGTCTTTTTCATAGGAAGACTATAAATATATTTTTGTTTGCTTTCTTTGTCATTACCTGGGAGTGGTAGACTGGTAAGAATTATCTCTGCAACTGTCACATTCCCAAGGGGCTCAGATATGCAAGCCATCTTGGCTACCAGAGCTAAGTGATAAAACAGAGTCCACTCTGTGATCTCCATTTTCCTACTGGCTCTAGTAGAGAGTTCAAGGGCAAGTCATGCCTACTGGTTTTATCAAGGCCTTAGGAAAGTTCATGTATATCCACCGGTTTTGGGAGGGCCAGGGGAAAACATAGGAATGATGTGCACCTTCCATTTTTGGAAGGGCACCTAGAGAGTACACAAACTGTGAGGGTATGCTGACATTGACAGGGCAGCTGGAGAGCACAGGGGTAGATCATGCCCACCAGCTTTAGCAAGGCAGAGGGAGAGTGCAAGAACTGTGATAATTTGATTTTTATCTTTCATTTTATTAATATCTATCACATTTATTAATTGGTGTATGTTGAACCAACCTCTCATCCCATGTATGAATCCCATTTGATCAACATGTGTGATACTTGTAATGTGCTGTAGAATTCAGTTTCCTGGTATTTTGTTGACAATTATTGCATCTATATCATCAGGTATATTATCATATAGATTTTTTCCTTGTGTTATCTTTTTAAAAAGATTTTATGTATTTATTTGAGAGAGAGAGAGAGAGAGAGTGAATGAGAGAGAGAGCACACAAGCAGGGGCTCAGGGAGAGGGAGAAGTAGACTCCTCTACTGACCAGGGAGCCCAACGTGAGGCTCAGTCCCAGGACCCTGGGACCATTACCTGAGCTGAAGGCAGACACTTAACCAACTAACCCACCCAGGCACCCCTCCTTGAATTTTCTTATCTGGATTTGGTATCAGGGTAATACTGGCCTCAAAAAATAAGTTTAGAGGTGTTCTCTCCTCTTCATTATTTTGAAAGCATTTAAGAAGAATTAGCGTTATCTTCTTTGTAATAGATCAGTTAACCATATAATTAATCATGGATTTATTTCTGGGCTCTTTATTTTGTTCTATTAATCTATGTGTCTATGTTTGGTCCTGGTGCCATGCTTTTTTTTAAATTTTATTTTATTTTTCTGGGTTCCAAGATTCATTGTTTATGCATGACACCCAGTGCTCCATGCAATCTGTGCCCTCCTTAATACCCACTACCAGGCTCTCCCAACCCTCCACCTCCCTACCCTCCAAAACCATCAGTTTGTTTCTCAGAGTCCACAGTCTCTCATGGTTTATCTCCCCCTCCGATTTCCCCCAACTCACTTCTCGTCTCCTTCACCTAATGTCCTCCATGTTATTCCTTATGCTCCACAAGTAAATGAAACCATATGATGATTTACTTCCTCTGCTTGACTTGCTTCACTCAGTATACTCTCCTCCAGTCCCGTTCATGTTGATACAAAAGTTGGGTATTCATCCTTCCTTTTTAAAAAAAAATAATTTTAATGCCAGTATTTAATTTAATTCCAGTATAATTGCAGACAGTATCATATTAGTTTCAGGAGTACAATATATTGATCCAGCAATTCTATACATTATTCAGTGCTTTTAATCTTCTTCACCTATTTCACCCATCCTCCCAACCCACTTTCACTTAGTAGCCATCAGTTTGTTCTAAATAATTAAGAGTCTGTTTTGTGGTTTGTCTCTTACTTTGTTCATTTGTTTTGTTTTTAAATTCTGCATATGAGTGAAATCATATGATATTTGTCTTTCTCTGGCTGACTTATTTCACTTAGCATTTTAGTCTTTCACTCTATCACGTTGTTGCAAAAGGCAAGATTTCATTATTTTATATGGCTCAGTAATATTCCATTATATATATTATATATAATGCTAACACACACACACACACACACACATATATCACATCTTCCTTATCCATTCATCTATCAATGTACACTTGAGATGCTATCATAATTTGGCTACAGTAAATAATGTTGTAAAGAACATAAGGGTGCATATAGCCCTTTGAATTAGTGTGTGTGTGTGTGTGTGTGTGTGTGTGTGTGTCTTGTTTTTGTTTTTAGTATTTGATTTAAATAATATTAAGTAATATTATTTAATAAATACCCAGTAGAGTGATTACGGGATCATAGGGTACATCTATTTTTAACTTTTTGGGGAAGTTCTACAGTTTTCCACAGTGGCTGCACCAGTTTGCCTTCCCACCAACAGTGCAAGGGGGATCATTTTTCTCCAAATCCTCACCAACACTTGTTGTTTCGTCTGGTTTTGATTTTAAGCATTCTGATGATTATGAGATATATCTATTGTGGTTTTGATTTTGATATGTATTTCCCTGATGCTGAATAATGTTGAACATTTTTTCAAGTATCTGTTGGCCTTCTGGATGTCTTCTTTGGAGAAATGACTGCTTATGTCTTCTGCCCATTTTTATTTTTATTTTTTTATTTTTTTAAGATTTTATTTATTTGTTAGAGAGAGTGAGCACAGGCAGACAGAGAGGCAGTTCTGCCCATTTTTAAATTGGACTATCTGTTTTTTGGGGATCGAGTTTTATAAGTTCTTTATATATTTTGGATACTAACTCATTATTAAATGTGTCATTTACAAATATCTTCTTCCATTTGGTAGGTTGTCTTTTAGCTTTATTGATTGTTTCCTTTGTTATGCAGAAACAATTTATTTTCATGTAGTCCCAATAGTTTATTTTTACTTTGGTTTCCTTTGCCTCAGGAGACATATCTAAAAAACTGTTACTATAACCAATCTCAGAGAAAGTACTGTGTGTCCTTTCTTCTAGGATTTTTTGTGGTTCCAGCTCTCACACTTAGGTGTTTAATCTATTGAATTAATTTATGTGTTTAGTATAAGAAAGTGGTCCAGTTTCATTCTTTTGCATGAAGATGTCCAGTTTTTCCGACACCATTTGTTGAAGAGACCATCTTTTCTCCATTGAGTATTTTTCCTTCCTTAGTCAAAGATTAATTTAACATGTAATTTTAGACTTATTTCTGGGTTTTCTATTCTGTTCCATTTAATATTTGTGTCTTTTTTTGTGTCAGTACCATATTGTTTTGATTATTACAATTTTGTAGTATAACTTGAAATCGGAATTGTGATACCTCCCATTTTGCTTTAATTTTTCAGGATTGCTTTCACTATTTGGGGGTCTATTGTGATTCCATAAAACTTTAGGATTGTTTGTTCTAGTCTTGTTAAAAATGTTGTTGGTATTTTGAAAGAAATTTCATTAAATGTGTAGATTGCTTTGGGTGGTATGTGCATTTAAAAAAAATATTTGTTCTTCCATTCCATGAGCATTGAGTTATCTTTCCATTTGCTTCTTTCCCCAGTGTTTCATACTTTTCAGAGTATAAGATTTTTCACCTCATTGCTTAAACTTATTCCTAGGTATTTTATTTTTTTGTGTAGTTTTAAAAGGGATTATTTTCTTAATTTTTGTCTGCTCCTTCATTATTACTGTAAAGAAATGCAACCAGTTTTCCCCTTTTAGGATGATATGAGCTGTGGGTTTTCTTTTTTTAAAAAATTTATTTATTTATTTGACAGACAGAGATCACAAGTAGGAGAGAGGCAGGCAGAGAGAGAGAGGAGAAAGCAGGCTCCCTGCCAGAGAGCCTGATGTGGGACTTGATCCCAGGACCCTGAGATCATGACCTGAGCTGAAGGCAGAGGCTTAACCCACTGAGCCACCCAGGCGCCCAAGTTGTGGGTTTTCATATATGGTCTTATTATGTTGAAATACATTCCCTATAGAACTACTTTATTGAAAGATTTTTATCATGAATGAATATTGACCTTTGCTTTTTCTGCTTCTATTAAAATAATCATGTTTCCTATCCTTTCTTTTACTAATGTTATTGGTTTACAAATATTGAACCACCATTGCAATGCAGGAATAGATCCCACATTATCGTGGTAAATGATTTTTTTTAATGTACTGTTGCGTTAAATTTGGTAGTATTTCATTTAGAATTTCTGCATACATGTTCATCAGAGATATTGGCTTGTAGTTCTCTTTTTTAGTGGAGTCTTTATCTGGTTTTGGTATCAGGGTAATGCTGGCCTCATAGAACGAATTTGGAAATTTCCTTCCATTTCCTTCTTTTTCTTTCTTTCTTTTTTTTGGAATAGGTTGAGAATATGTATTAAGTCTTCTTTAAATGTTTGGTAGAATTCATGTGTGAAGCATTCTGGCCCTGGACTTCTGTTTCAAGGAAGATTTTAATAACTGATTTAATTTCTCTTCTAGTTATTGGTCTGTTCAAGTTTTCTATTTCTTGTTTCACTTTTGTAATTTATATTTGTAGCAAGTTATCCATTTCTTCCAGGCTGTCCAATTTGTTGGTGTATAATTTGTCCTCGTATTTTCTTATAATTGTACTTCTATGGTGCTGGTTGTTATTTCTCCTCTTTCATTTGTGGCTTTATTTATTTGGGTCCTTTCTCTTTTCTTTTTGATGAGTCTGGTGAGAGCTTTACTAATTTTTTCAAAGATCCAGCTCCTGGTTTCATTGATATTTTCTGGGTTTTTGTTTGTTTGTTTGTTTGTTTCTATATAATTTCCTTCTGTTTAATCTTCCATATTTCCTTCCTTCTGCTGGCATTAGGCTTTGTTTGTTGTTATTTTTCTAGCTCTTTAAGTGTAAGGTTAGGTTGTTTAATTGAGAATATTCATGCTTGTTGAAGTAGGTCTGTATTGCTAGGACCACATTTGCTGCATCCCAGTGGTTTTGAACCATATATGAAAAAGCCCACAGGTAATATCATCCTGAATAGAGAAAAAGTGAGAGCATTCCTCAGTAGTCAGGAACAAGTTAGGGATCCCAATCTTGTCACTGTTATTTAACATTGAACTGGAAGTTTTAACCCCAGCAATTACACAACAAAAAGAAATAAAAATCATCAAAATCAACAAGGAAGAAGTAAAACATCACTATATGAAAATAACATGATACTCTATATAGACACCTTAAGGAGACCATCAAAAAACTGGTAGAACTGATACATGAACTGAATAAAGTCACAGGATACAAAATCAGTGTACAGAAATCTGTTGTATTTCTATACACCAGTAATGAGGAAGCAGAAAAAGAAATAAAGGAATCAATCCCATTTACAATTAGAGCAAAACCCATAAGATACCTAGGAATAAACCTAACCAAAAGTGGTAAAATACCTGAACTCTGAAAGCTATAAAATTCTGATGAAAGAAATTGAAGATGACACAGAGAAATTGGAAAACATTCCATACTCATGTGTTAGAAGAACAAATGTTAAAGTGTCCATACTACCCAAAGCAATCTACATATTTAATGAAATCCCTATCAAAAGACCAATTTTTACAGAACTAGAACAATCTTAAAATTTGCATGGAACCACAAAAGACCCCCAAAAGCAAAGCAACATTGAAAAAGAAAAGCAAAGATGGAAGCATCACAATTCCTGACTTCAAGTTACATTACAACCCTGTAGTGATCAAGACAGTATGGTACTGGCACAAAAATAAACATGGAGATCAATGGAACAGGATAGAAAAAACAGAAATGAGAGCACAACTGTATAGTCAACTAATTTTCAACAAAGCAGGAAAGAATATCTGAATGGATAAAGACAGTCTCTTAAATGATTAGTGTTAGGAAAACTGGACAGCAGCATGCACAAGAATGAAACTTGACCACTTTTTTTTTAAGATTTTATTTATTTGACAGAGAGAAAGAGCAAGCACAAGCAGGGGGAGC
>ML096351.1:478-13020 GCA_003697995.1 Taxidea taxus jeffersonii | reverse complement strand
TGTTTTTTTCCATTGGATATTCTTTCCTGCTTTGTTGAAGATTAGTTGAACATGTAATTGTGGGTTTATTTCTGGATTTCCTATTCTGTTCCATTCATCTATGTGTCTTTCTTTGTGCCAGTACCCTACTATCTTGATCATTGCAGCTTTGTAATATAACTTGAAGTCCAGAATTGTGATGTCTTCAGCTTTGCTTTTCTTTTTCAGGATTAATTTTGCTATTCTGAGTCTTTTGTGGTTCCATGTAAATTTTTGGGTGGTTTGTTATAGTTCTGTGAAAAATGCTGGTAGTATTTTGATACAGACTGCATTAAATGTGAAGATTTCTTTGTGTAATAGAATCATTTGCACAATCTTTGGACTCCCAGTACTATGCTAAATAATAGTGATGAGAGTGGACTTCCCTTTTCCCTCCATCTCTAGTTTGTTGAGGATTTTCTAATCATGAATGGATGTTGTACTTTATCAAATGCTTTTTCTGCATCTATTGAATGGATCATATGGTTCATATCCTCTCTTTTTATAAATACGGTGTATCGTGTTGATTGATTTGTGAATATTGAACCACACTTGAAATCCAGGAACTAATCCAACTTGATCATGGTAAATGATTCTTTTAAAGTATTTTTGGGTTTGATTTGTTTGTATCATGTTGAGAACTTTTGCATCCATATCTAGCAACAATATTGGACTATAGTTCTTTTTATTGGAGTCTTTGATTTTGAAATCAGGGTAATGCTGGCCTCATGGAATGAATTTGGAAGTTTTCCCTCCATTTCCTTTTTTTTTTTTTTAATTTGAGAGGAATAGTATTAGGTCTTCTTTAAATGTTTGGTAGAATCCATGTGTGAAGCATTCTGGCCTGGACTTTTGTTGGGAGATTTTTGATTGCTGATTCAATTTCTTTTGTTATTTTCAGTCTGTTCAAATTTTCTATTTCTTCTTGTTTCACTCTGCTAGTTTATAAATGTTTAGGAATTTATCATTTTTTTCTAGGTTCTCCTATTTGTTGACATATAATTTTCATCATATTCTCTTATAGTTGTACGTATTTCTGTGGTGTTGGTTGCTATTTCTCTTCTCTGTGATTTTGTGTATTTTGGTCCTTTCTGTTTTCTTGTAGATAAGTCTGGCTAAGGGGTTATAATTTTTTTTCAAATATCCAGGTCCTGCTTTCACTGATTTTTTCTATTTTTGAAATTTTGATATCCTTTATTTCTACTCTCATTTTTATCATTTCCCTTTATGTACTGGCTTCAGTCCTTGTTTGTTCTTGTTTGTTGTTCTTTTCCTAGGGCTTTTAGGTGTTTTCTTTTTTTAAAGATTTTATTTATTTATTTGACACAGAGAGAGATTTCACAAGTAGGCAGAGCAGCAGGCAGGTGAGGGAGAAGCAGGCTCTCTGCTGAACAAGAAGCCCAATGTGGGGCTCGATACCAGGAACCTGGGATCATGAACTGAGCTGAAGGCAGACGCTTAACTCACTGAGCCACTCAGGTGTCCCAGGTGTTGTTATTTTTTTATATAATATTTTTCTTGCTTGTTGAAGTAGGCTTGGATTTCTGTATACTTCCCTCTTATCACAGCATTTGCCAAATGCCAAATGTTTTGGATCATTGTGGTTTCATTTTCGTTTGTTTTATGAATTTTTTATTTCTTCTTTGATTTCCTGGTTGACCCACTCATTCTTTAGTAACATGTTTAACCTCAATGTATTTGAGGTGTTTCCAATTTTTTTTTTTGTGGTGTACTTCAAGTTTCATTGTGTTCTGGTGAGTAAATATGCATGGTATGATCTCATTCTTTTGTGCTTGTTGAGGCCTGATTTGTGACCTAGTATATGATCTATTGGAGAATGTCCCATGTGCACCTGAAAAGAATATGTATTCTGCTGCTTTGGGATGAAATGTTCTGAATATATCTGTTATATATAACATCTGGACTGGAGTGTCATTCCACTTTTTCCGTGTTGATTTTTAGCTTAGATAATGTGTCTATTTTTGAAACCTTAGATAATGTGTCCAGTGATGTGTTCAAGTCCCCAACTATTACTGTATTATTATCAATGAGTTCGCTTATGTTTCTTATTGTTTTATATATTCAGTTGCTCCCATGTTGGGGACATAAATATATGCAATTGTTAGATATTCTTGTTGGATATTCCCTTTTATGATGATATAGATTCCTTCTTTATCTCTTGTTGTGCAGTCTTTGTTTTAAAATCTAATTTGTTTTGGGATACCTGGCTTGGTCTGTCCATAGAGCATGCAACTCTTGATCTCAAGGTCATGAGTTCAAGTCCCATGTTGTGTGTGGAGCCTACTTAAGAAACAAAAAAAATCTAGTTTGTCTGTTATAATTATTGCTACACTGGGTTTCTTTTGACTTCCATTTGCATTATAAGTGTTTCTCCATCCCTTGCGTTTCTATCTGCAGGTGTCTTTAGGTGTATAATGAGTCTCTTTTAGGCAGAGTATAGATGGGTCTTGTTTTTTAATTTAGTTTGACACCCTATGTCATTTCATTAGAGTATTTAATCCTTTTACACTCAAAATAATTATTGATTGATATGTATTTGTTGCCATTTTATTACTTGTTTTGTCATTGTTTCTGGAGCTTTTCTCTTATTCTTTCTTGTCTTTGTCACTTCGGTCTTTCCTTCCCACTCAAAGAGTCTTCCTTTAATATTTCTTGCAGTGTTGGTTTAGTGGTCACAAACTCCTTTAGATTTTGTTTGTCTGGGAAACTATCTCTCCTATTCTGATTGATAGATAGCTTTGCTAGATAGAGTGTTCTTGGATGCAGATTGTTCCCATTCAGCACTTTCAATATATCATGCCACTTGTTCTGGCTTGCCAAGATTCTGTGGAAACCTGTGCAGCTAGCTTTATGATTCTTCCCTTGTAAGTTAGGGTCTTCTTCAACTGCTTTTAGGATTTTTTCCTTATCAGTATAGTTTGCAAAGTTAACTACAATATGTCTTGGTATTGGCCTGTTTTTGTTGATTTCAATGGCAATTCTCTGTGCCTCCTGGATCTGGAAATCTATTTCCATCCTCAGATTAGGGAGGTTTTCAGCAATTATTTCTTCAAACAAACCTTCTGTCTTCTCCTGAAACTCCTATGATATGAATATTATTATGTTCCATGAAGTCAATGAGTTGCCTACATCTATTCTTGTGATCCACAATTCTCCATTTTGTTCAGCTTCATTATTTTCCATTATTCTATCATCTATATCATTTATTCATCCCTGTGTTTTTTACATTCTTGTGGTAATTACATCTATCTGTTTTGCATCTGTTATTGTATTATTTATTTTTGTATTGCTCATTTTTGTATTGTATTGCTCATGATTGTTTCTTAATTATTTTGTCTCTCTGGTAAGGGTCTCCCTATGTCTTCCATACTTTTCTCAAGCCAAGCAATTAACCTTATGATTGTTGCTTTAAATCTCTATCAGGTATATTAATTATACCTGTTTTGATTAGATCTCTGGCTGTGGCCTTTTATTGTTCTTTATTTTGGGATTAATTCCTCCACTTGGCATTTTGTCTAAGTCTCGGTCTTCTTCCGTGTGTAATCAAAGTCATTATATTTGCTGCTTCTGAGAGAAAGGCTTTACAAAGAACATTTCATATACTCTCCAGAGCCTAGCTCTTCAGGTACTGTCTCTGTGTGTATTGCACATATTCTGCTGCTGTTTTTCTGGCTTATCCTTCAGGCCATTCATCTGCAGAAGCTCTCCTTGTCTGCAGTGGGGAATGTTTGGACCTTGGCCAGAGTGTGGGGAGTTTTAACTAGGTGTGTTCTGGTCTGTTTGTTAAATGAGACCTGATGCCACGCTGGAACTGAGGCAAGCATGACTAGAAAGTGCAGTTTTACCTGAATGTGGTGGATCAGGGCTTGGTATAAGCAAATTAGGTAGTGAGTGTTGGTGCTGCATTGGTTCCCACAGATGACATTTTGGTTATACTGAAGGAGAGGGGAGAGAAATGGTTCTAACCAGTTTTTTTGTCCTGGGAGAGTGGCCTCTATGCTTGCTGCTTCCAGGGTTGCACCCCCAGTAGAACAAGGAACTTCCCCCTTGTGTGTCCTAGGCATTTTTCATATCATCATTTTCATGCTATCTGTTCCAGTTGCTTGTTTGCCTGGAGCAGTGTAGTGCCCTTGGGCTGTAGCCCAGCCAAGCCTGCTGACTTTTAAAATCCATGCTTTAGAGTCATATTGTGGTGGGGACCTACACTGGTCTTCTGGTGATTGGACTCAACACACTCTGGCAGATGCAGATTTGACTGGCAAGGGCATTTACACCAGAGTGCAGGGCTGTGGGATTTAGAGTAAGTAGACTAAACAGCCTGTGCTAGTGTTAGCTGTCCTCAGCAGGTATCTCTGCACCTATGCTGAAGGTCAGAAGAGAGAAATGGCTCTCACCAGCTATTTTGTCCTGAGAGAGGCATCTGTGAACACCACCTCTCACAGATGCACTCCAAGAAGTAGGAACAGTCTCTCTCCTATGTGATTTGGGTGATTCTCAGATCATGCTGTCTGCCCACAGATATTTGTCTGCCTTTTCTCCAGGAGTAGGGTAGTGCCTTTAGGGCTCTATTTCAACCAAGCCCCCCCCGCCCTTAAAACTATTCTTTGAGCCCCACTGGTTGCAAAAACTCATGAAAAAAAAATTCCTCTTGTTTTCTCCGTCAGTGGCTTTTGGGTAGTGTTCTCCTTGTACCTTTGCCTGTGAACTCCTCCCTCTCACCTTTCTCCCTCCCCTTGGCAGCACCATCCATCAAATTCTCCCCCTAACTACATCTCTGCACTTACTACCTTCTTGAATATGGCTTCTTCTCTCTTCTAGTTGTGCAGTTTATTCTGTCAGTCCTCAGGTCAATTTCTTTGGTATTCAGAATGATTTGATGGTATCCAGTTCTGTTGGAGGGAGGAGACAAATCTAGGGTCCTACTACTATGCCATCATAGTTCCTCATGTATACAGTGTTAATTTTCTCTCTTAAATCAACTTTTGGTGAATCACAAGTTTTTGAACTACTGTGTTTTCATTTTTATATTTCTCAATACATTTTTAAATTCCTCTTTGATTTCTTAGTTGACCCATTTATTATTTTACTTACATATATTTGTTTTCTTTTCATATTTTTTTCATGTGGTTCATTTCTAGTTTCATAGTTGCATGGTTGGAACAGATTCATGGTATGACTTTTGACCTTTTCTAATATGTTGAGACTTGTTTTGTGACCTAACATGTGATCTGTTGTGGATAACACTTCCATGTGCACTTGAAACTGCTGTTTTAGAAGGGAATGTTCTCAACATATCTGTTAGATCCATCATGCCAATATGTCATTCAAAGCCACTGTTTCCTTGTTGATATTCTACTTGGATCATCTATTTGTTGATGTAAGTGGGGTTTTAAAGTCTCCTACAATTACTGTATGAATATCAATTACTTCTTTATGTTTGTTATTAGCTCCTTTATGTTTTTATGTGCTCCTATGTTGGGTACAACAATTTACAATTGTTTTATGTTTTTGTGTCATTTCCTTTATGATTATATAGTGTCCTCTTTTGTTTTTTTGTTACAATCTTTTTTTACAAAGTATAATTGATCTGATATATGTATTGTTACCCTGGCTTTCTATTCACACCTATTTGCATGATGCTTTCCCATACATTTCTTTCCACTTTGTATTTGTCTGTATGTCTAAATTGAGTCTCTGATAGGCAGTGTATAGATGTGTCTTGCTTTTTTATCCATTCCATCACACTGTGTCTTTTGATTGGAATGTTTGGTCCATTTTCATTCAATATAATTATTGATAGGTGTGTACTTATTGCCATCTTGTTAGTTATTTTATGGTTGCTTTTGTAGTTTTTCTCTGTTCCTTTCTTCTCTTGCTCTCTTTTCTCACAGTTTGCTGGTTTCCTTAACAATGTACTTGGATACCTTTCTCTTTATATTTTGCCTATCTATTGCTGGCTTTTGAGTTGTGATTACCATTAAGTTTGTATATAACATATTGTGCCTATATATCTATATTATGTGGATGGCAACTTAAGCTTGAACACATTTTTACACGTCTCCTCCCCATATTTTATGTATATGCCCTTATGCATTACATCTATTTAGTTCATGATTCCCTTGGCTGATTTTTACAGACATACATATTTTTTTATAGACATACTTATTTTTAATGCTTTTCAGCTTCCTACTTTTCTTATTCCAACACATGGTCTTTTCTTTCCACCAAAATGAGCCTCTGAACATTTCTGATAGGGGTGCTGGTGGTCATGAATTTCTTTAACTTTTCCTTGAGAAACTCGTTATTCCTCCTTTTATTTTGAATGGTAGCCTTCCTTTATAATGCATTTTTGGTTCGAAGTTTTTTTTTTTTTCTTTCAGCACTTTGAATATATTGTGATTCAACCTTCTAGCTCTAAAGTTTCTCCTGAAAAGTCACTTTGTACCCCTATAGTGTTTCCTTTATATGTAACTACTTTCTTTTCATGTGTTGCTTTCAAAATTCCCTTTTTATCAGGAGGTTTTGCCATTTTTATTACTATATCTTTTGGTGTGGACCTCATTTGGTTGATTTTGCTGGGGGATCTCTGTGCCTCCTGGATCTGGATTTGTTTCCTTCCCCAGATATAGGAAGTTTTCAGCTATTATTTCTTTAAATATGTGTTCTTCCCCTCTTTTCTCTCTTCTTCTGAGATTCTTATAATGCAAATATGCTCAATGCTTGAGCATTGAGTTTCCAAAGTGTATTTTCATTTAATTTTTTTTCTTTCTCTTGTTCAGCTTCATTACTTTCCATTAGTCTGCCTCCATGTTGTTGATCCACTCTTCTCTAAACTACAATTTATTCCATATAGTGTATTTTAGTGTCAGTTATTGAGTTCCTCATCTCTTATTGGTTCTTTTTTGTTTTCTTTCTATTCGTTTAGGGTCTCACTCTGGTGCTCCACTCTTTTCTCAAGTCCAGTAAGTATCTTCATGAAAATTACTTTAAATTCTATATCAGGCATATTATTTATTTCCCTTTTACTTGGGTTGCTTGCTGTGATTTGGCCCTGTTCTCCTTACTTGGGACATATTCCTCTGTCTCCTCATTTTGTGTAACTCTCTGTGTCTATTTCTGCATGACAGGAGTCAGCTGTTTCTCCTGCCATTGAGAGTACTGGCTTTATGATGAACAGTTCCTGTTGTGCCCTGCAGTGCACTGTTCCCTGTTTACCAGAACCTGGCTCTTAAGGAATGTCTCCTATATGTTCAATGTGCCCTGCTTTTGTAGCTGAACAACTTTAAAAAAAAAAAAGATTTTATTGATTTATTTATTTGACAGACAGAGATTACAAGTAGGCAGAGAGGCAGGCAGAGAGAGGGGAGGAAGTAGGCTCCCTGCTGAACAAAGAGTCAGACACAGGGCTTGATCCCAGCACCCTGGGATCATGACCTGAGCCAAAGGCAGAGTCTTAAACCCATTGAGCCACCTAGGTGCCCCTAGCTGAACAGCTTTTGACTTTAGTCCAATTCTCTGTAATATTTGCCCTGTGAGCAGGGTTTTTTCCCTCTGTATTTAGTGGCCACCTTGTTTTTGAGTTAAGTCAGACCAGCCATTTGCCAGAAACACAATACCACTGAAGTATCAGGCACTTTTTCCATGCTGTCACCTGAGAAGATTTTGTTGGTGGGTAGAGTCTTCTGTTAGACCAACAGTCTGCACCCAGCGCGCTAATGTGTCCTTTTCTCTACATTTAGCTGTAGAGAGTCTATTTTGCCAGTCTTTGGGTCATTTTCTGGTTTATTTACACTGACGTCCGTGTTATCTAGTTGTGTTCATTGGACATGGTGAGTTTAACATCCCCCTACTCTGCCATCTTCCTTGGAATTTTACCATACTGTTTTGATTACTACACATTTGTAGTATATTTTGAAATCTTATATTGATATCTCCATCCTTCTTCTTCTTTCTCAAGATTTCTTTGGCTATTCAGGGTCATTTGTGGTTCCATACAAATTTAGTATTATTTGTTCTAGTGTTACGGAAAACGCTGTTGGTGTTTTGACAGAGATTGTATTGGATCAGATTGCTTTGTGTAATATGAAAATTTTAACAATACTAATTCTTCCAATCCATGAGCATGATATATATTTTCATTTGATTGTTCCAATTCCTTTAATGAATATATTACAGTTTTCAGAGAACAGGCCTTTTGCCTTCTTTGTTAAGTTCATTCCTAGCTATTTTGTTATTTTTTGGTGCATTTGTGACCATGGAAACCACTTGACCCTGATATTTTCCCTGATGGGAAATTTATGATTAGTGATTCAATATACATTGCATTTTATTCATCTGTTTAGGGTTTCAATTTCATGGCTCATTTTTGGGAGGTTGAATGTCCTAAGAATTATCTATTTCTGCTAGGTTTTTTTTTTATTTTGTAAGGATATAATTATTCAAAGTAAATATGATTCTTTATATTTCTGTGATATCAGGTGTAATTTCACCTTTCTTTTCTGTTTTTACTCGTTTAAACATTCTCTTTCCTTAATCAAGCTAAGTTTTTACATTTTGTTTATCTTTTCAAAAAACACAACTCTTACTTCTATCAATCTTTATTAATTTTCTGTTTCTATTTCATTTATTTCTGCACTTTACTATTTTTTTGTGTCTGCTAGCTCTGTGCTAAATTTCTTCTTTTCCTAGTTCTTGAGGAATAATGTTAAATTGTTTCAGTTTTTTTCTTGATATATGCATTTATTGCTATAAAATTCCTCTTCTGTTTTCACCTGGAGAGGAACTTGCACACGTGCCCTTGTTTTTATATCTGGTACTTTGATTTTTGTGTACATCACCCAGTAGATGTCCCTTGATTTCATGCTTAGTGATGAATAAGTCCTCTGTTCATGCGTTCCTTCAGAGTTTAACAGATGGGGAAGCAGTCCATGACCACTAATTTCCCCTAGGCACAGCACAAACAGCAGACTGAAATACACACCCACTCTTTCTATGAAAAATGCCTGTTTTCTGAATTTTCAGCTTTGGCCTAAAAGGCAGGATACCAGATTGGCACACATCCAGGTCCCTCCTGAAGGGCTCTTTCCTTGTAAAGTGGCTGGTAGATCCCATCTTTTACTAACCTTTCTGCCTCAATTAAGACCCCTGTTATCTTCTGAAAAGGAACTTCTAAACTCATCTTGTACCCTGATTTTTGTGGCTGCCTTCCCAGGGAACAACTCTATAACACCAGATATGGTGGTCAATGAGGTTTACACTCAAATCCCACAGGACTATATATATTTGCATACTTTGTGAATTCAGACAACTTACGTGCTAAGAAATGAAATTAGACTTCTTCTTATGCCCTGTGCAAAAATTACATTTACAAAGCCATAAAAATCCTAGAAGAAAACATAAGGACTAGGTAAACTTTGACATCAGTCTTGGAGATGATTTTTTTTTTAATTTGACACCAAAACCAAAAGCAATAAAAACAAAAATAAATAAGTATAACTATATGAACCCAAAAAGCTTTTTGCTGATTAAAAACTGGGCAAAGGAACCAAATGGGCATTTTATTACAAGAAGATGTACAAATGGCAAACAGACACATGAAAAGATGCTCAGTGTCACTAATTATTAGGAAAATGCAAATCAAAACCACCATGAGATATCACCTCACACTAGAATGGCCAGAATCAAAAAGACCAGAAATAACATGAGTTGGTGAGGATGTGGAGAAAAAGTAACCATCAGGCACTGTTGGTGCAAATGCAAATTTATGCAGTCATCATGGAAAACAGTATGGTGTTTCCTCAAAAAATTAAAAATATAATTAGTATAAGATCTAGTAATTTCACTATTGGGTATTTACACAATGAAAATGAAAACACTAATTCAAAAACACATTTGCATTCTTATGTTTGTTGCAGCAGTATTTATCAGAGCCAACAGAAAGAAGCAAACCTAGTGTTCATCCATAGATAATTGGATAAATATGTTATGTATATATTTAATATATATACTCAGATATATTATATGTATATAATGAAATAGTACTCAGTCATAATATATACTATAATATATATACTCAGATATATTATATGTATATAATGAAATAGTACTCAGTCATAAAAAAAGAATGAGATGTTCCATTTGCCTTTCTAGGCAGGACCTAGAAGATACAATGCCTAGTGAAATAAGTCATTCAGATAAAGAGAAAATCATTATTTCACTCATATGCATAATTTAAGAAACAAAATAGATGAACAAGGGAAAAAAGCAACAAACAAAAAACCCAGACTGAAATATAAAGAACAAACTGCTGGTTGCCAGAGGGGAGGAGGGTTGGGGAATTGGTAAAACATAAAGAGGATTAAGAGTACACTTATCCCGATGAACACTAAATAATGTATAAAGTTGTTGAATCATTACGCATACACCTGAAACTATTATAACACTATATTTTAATTGTACTTCGATTGAAAAAAAACTAAAATACTTATGCACAACAAAGGAACCCACTAGTAATATTGAAAGGCCGTTTACAGAATGGGAGAAAATACCTGAAAATCATCTATCTGTTTGGGATTAATATCCCAAATATATAAAGAACACATACAACTCAATAACAAAAAATAAAAATAAGTAGAAATTAAAACCAGTCCAAATAAAATGTGAGCAAAGAATCAGAAGTTTTCCCAAAAAGATGTGAAGATGTCCAACAGATACATGAAAAGTTGCACAGCATTACTGATAATCAAGGAATTGTGAATTAGGACCACAGTGAAATATCACCTCAGACCTCTTTGACTGTCTATTATCAATAAGACAAGAAGTAATAAATGTTGGCGAGTCTGGAGAAAACAGACCCTTTATGCAGCATTGGAGGAAATGTTAATTAGCACAGCCACCATATAAAACAGTATGGTGATTCCTCAAAAAATCAAAAATAGAACTGGCATATGCTACAGTTTGGCCAGGGGTTTATCAATCTTATTAATTCTTTCAAAGAACCAGCTCCTAGTTTCATTGATTTGTTCTATTGTTTTTTTGCTTTCTATTTCATTGATTTCTGCTTTGATCTTTATGATTTCTCTTCTCCTGCTGGGTTTAGGCTTTGTTGTTGTTCTTTCTTAAGCTCCTTTAGGTGTAGGGTTAGGTTGTGTATTTGAGACCTTTCCTGTTTCTTGAGAAAAGTTTGTATCGCTATATATTTTCCTCTCAGGACTGCCTTTGCTGTGTCCCACATTTTTTGGACCATTGTGTTTTCATTATCATTTGTTTCCATGATTTTTTTCAATTCTTCTTTAATTTCCTGGTTGACCCATTCATTCTTTAGATGGATGTTGTTGAGTCTCCATGTACTTGTGCTCTTTCCAAATTTCCTCTTGTGATTGAGTTCTAGCTTCAGGGCATTGTGGTCTGAAAATATGCAGGGAATGATCCCAATCTTTTCATACCGGTTGAGACCTGATTTATGACCCAGGATGTGATCTATTCTGGAGAATGTTCCATGGGCACTAGAGAAGAACGTGTATTCTGTTGCTTTGGGGTAGAATGTTCTGAATATATCTGTGATGTCCATCTGATCCAGTGTGTCATTTAAGACCTTTATTTCCTTGTTGATCTTTTGCTTGGATGATCTGTCCATTTCAGTGAGGGGCGTGTTAAAGTCCCCTACCATTATTGTGTTCTTGTCAATGTGTTTCTTTGATTTTGTTATTAATTGGTTTATATAGTTGGCTGCTCCCATGTTAGGGGCATAGATATTTAAAATTGTTAGATCTTCTTGTTGGACAGACCCTTTGAGTATGATATAGTGTCCTTCCTCATCTCTTATTATAGTCTTTGGCTTAAAATCTAATTGATCTGATATAAGGATTGCCACCCCAGCTTTCTTCTGATGTCCATTAGCATGGTAAATTGTTTTCCACCCCCTCACTTTTAATCTGGAGGTGTCTTCAGGTGTAAAATGGGTTTCTTGTAGGCAGCATATTGATGGGTTTTGTTTTTTTTATCCATTTTGAAACCCTGTGTCTTTTGATTGGGGCATTTAGCCCATTTACATTCAGGGTAACTATTGAAAGATATGAATTTAGTGCCATTGTATTGCCTGTAAGGTGATTGTTACTGTATATTGTCTCTGTTCCTTCTGATATACTACTTTTAGGGTCTCTCTTTGCTTAGAGGACCCCTTTCAATATTTCCTGTAGAGCTGGTTTGGTGTTTACAAACTCTTTCAGTTTTTGTTTGTCCTGGAAGCTTTTTATCTCTCCTTCTATTTTCAATGATAACCTAGCTGGATAAAGTATTCTTGGCTGCATGTTTTTCTCATTTAGTGCTCTGAATATATCATGCCAGTTCTTTCTGGCCTGCCAGGTCTCTGTGGATAAGTCTGCTGCCAATCTAATATTTTTACCATTGTATGTTACAGACTTCTTGTCCCGTGCTGCTTTCAGGATTTTCTCTTTGTCGCTAAGACTTGTAAATTTTACTATTAGATGGCGGGGTGTGGGTCG
>ML096350.1:23889-44779 GCA_003697995.1 Taxidea taxus jeffersonii | reverse complement strand
GTTTGGCCAGAAATGTGAGTTATGCAAAGTAATACAAGAGAAAAATTTTTACATTAGATTCAGAAAAATAAATGCCCAAAGTATCTGGCCAACAACTCTAGGATTTAACAGATAGATAAGAAAAAGCACTAAACATATTTAGATGAGCTTGAGGATGGAGTTACCATCAGGCCAGAAATTTAATAACAGGTTTTTTTAAATTTTATTTTTTTATTTACTTGATAGACAGAGATCACAATAGGCAGAGAAGCAGGCAGAGAGAGAGGAGGAAGCAGGCTCCTGCTGAGCAGAGAGCCCCACGCCGGGCTCGATCCCAGGACCCTGAGATCATGACCTGAGCCAAAGGCAGAGGCTTAACCCACTGAGCCACCCAGGTTCCCCATAATAACAGTTTTTTGATTGAAGTTTTAGGTACCTGTATATACAATAGGCATATTAACTATTAATATTTATTCTGGAAAACTTTTTCTAATTTTTATTACTATATAATCATGTTAAATAATGCTATCTCCTCTACTGATATAAAATCTTTATTATTTTTTTTAAACTTTATTTAAGCTTTATTTAAACATATAATGTAACCCCACCACCCTCTCCCAACCCCTCTTCCCCCACCCCCTAAAATCTTTATTATTAATAGATATTTTAATACATATTTATTATATGAAGAATATTATTTATACAAGTTTGAGTTTATATAATTAATATATTCTAATTGTTCAAGATTTATATTCTCTATTTTCTTGAATCTACCTAAAGCCAGATTGTGTTTTTTTGACAATGTACAATAAATGGAGCCTAATATATTAAGATAAATTTATAAGACCAATATACATTTGGATGATTGTAGTGATAGTGATGCCATACTTTTAATATTGAATTTGTAAATTTTGTGGTTATATGGTATACAAATATTCACTTAGGATAAATTTTTCCTTAAGTATATATAGCCAACACATTTTATGTTGTGGTAACAAATAACTCAATCATCTCAGCAATCTACAACAAAGGAGTTTTTCTCTCAGAATACACACACTTTGAGAATTGCCTGCTGCTCTATTCCAGGTTCCCCTTCCTTCTATGATCCAGGCTAAAGAATAATCTCTATCAATCATGACCTCTTGGCAAAGAAAAGAGGAATGGACAATCCATAAGATGGCTCTTAAAACTCGTCCTCCAGCTAAGCCTGTATCACTTCTACCCACACTTCATCCAACAAAATGAGCCATGCAGCCAACTGAGTAAGAATATACCCAACTTCCCTTCACAATCAGGTTCTTCCAGTTACATAGCTCCTGAAAGAAATGAGTCATCTTTTTACAGGCAAGGGAGCCAATAATTGGTTACAATAATTCAATCTATAACATTTAATTATTAAATACTAGCATCACGAGAAGGTCTGGTTAAAAAATAAAGCCTTTGAAATTTTGCAAGTTATATTTATTTTGAGGGGATCATAATGTATATTAACAGATTAAATGTATTCACTTTTTCTGTAGTGTAAAAGTGGATGGTTTATTGTTTTAAGGGAAGTGTTTCACAGTGACCTGGTTTGTACATTAAGTCTTGTAGATGGTGACTTTATCTCCTATCACTTACAAGGACCTGTTATTTTTTAGCAAACATTTGAGAACTGAAATACTCTACAAGAAAGTATCAGGCTGATAGAAGATTCATCTATTCATGTACTCTCTTAAAATATAATATAATAAATGCACACAAAGCCCTCTTGGTTATTTGTTGTCTTAGAAACAATCTCCATCACTTCAAAGAGAGTGGCAAATTTGTTATATAATGAGATATACTCCATTTCTCACTTCCTTATATCAGCCAACCATAATTCTTTTCTCCATTACTACTTTATAAACACTTTCCTATTATTAACGAAACAAAAAAGACATACTAACTAGGAGAAAGGAAAGAAACTCAGATTTGCAATAATTGAATGTGTGCCACTACTGGCCTTTTAGAAAGTCATTTACCAGGTGAGAAAGTCATTTCTATTATGTGCTGTTACAATGCCTATGAGATTCATTTACATAGAATCCCTTGACACTATTATTACCTCTTCATCTTGATAATAGAAATGGTTCATTGTTATAAATAGTAGTGCAGAGATGAGTATTTACAGCTTCAGCATTTACCGAGTTGGTCTTCATATATACTATTAAACCATTCCGTAGAATTATGTGCTTATATTTAAGTGAGTACATTTTTGTGTATTTGCTAATAAAGTTTTATCTACTCTTATTTTAAGTTCCAGTTCTAGCAATTTCAGAATAATGGATGTGGCTAAGATTGCACTTTACATAGCAGCAAGCCAGCTGCTGCCACTTAAAGAAATATTTAATAATATAGAATATTATCATTTGGCATAATAAGAAAACATAGTTTACCATTCTACACAATAAGATTAAAACTTGGTCCATATATTTAAAATATACTCTGCTTAAAAATGAATAAAATTATCTTACATTTACCCTCATAGATGTGAAATTTCTACTCATTGTGGGCAAGTAGATATTTTCATGGATGCTTAAATATTTATATGTTTAGCCAATTATTTATTTAAAAAGCTGGAATTCTCAAACCTTAGTGCATATAGACAAACTCTTTAAATGTGATTTATATTTTATGTCAAATTTCATGCTCTTCCAGAAAATGTGGCTAAAATGTGCTTATGCTTTTTAGTGAATAAATAAAAGATATCGGGGGAGGGGGAGAAGCACTTTTTGTATCAGTATGGTTTTTGCCAAGGACTCTCCCTGACTTGGGTTTAGTTAGGCTCTTCTGAGCCCTCTTCACTACTAGATCTTGACATTGGGCTTCTGTTTCCTAGACAAATCCAATTCTAGCAGGAATCCTATTTTTCAGTTTAGCAAAAATTCCACCCACTCTTAATATCTAATCATCCAGTATACTTTCAGGAAGAATCCTGTTAAGTTGGTTTAGGAAGAACCCCACCCACCCTCGGATGTCTCTTCTTAGTAATTTCCCATCCATTGAGTCCCTCACCCTTTCACACTGCTCGTTGGCCATAAATTCCCATTTGTTCTTGTATCTGGAGTTGAGTCTGCAAACAGTCTTACATAAAGTCTTCAAATTTAATAAGAGTCATAATATTTTTTCCTTTAAGACTAGTAAACAAAACAAAACAAAAACAAGCAAACAAAACTAGGGAGATGTAAATATATAGAGAAAGAGACTTAATTTAAGGAACTGGCTGATAAGATTCTGAGGGTTAACAAGTAAAAAATCTGAAGGACAGACTAGAAAGATGGAAATTCAGGAAAGAGCTGAAGTTGAGGTGTTGAATCCAAAATCTATATGGCAGATTGACAAAATGCAAATTTAGATAGGATTTCTACATTCTACATTCTGAGGTAGAATTCCTTTTTATCCAGAAATCTCATATTTTGCTGAGAAGGCCTTCAACTGATTAGATAAGACCTACTCACATTACTGAACATAATCTCCTTTACTTAAAGTTAACTAACTATAAATGTTAGTCAGATTTACAAAACACCTTCAGCGCAACATCTACATTACTGTTTGACCAAACAACTGGATACCATAGGCTAGCCAAGTTGACACATGAAATTTACAATTATAAGCTGTTGTATTCTAAACATAAGGTCACCATGCCAAAAAAAAGTGTGTGAATAATTAAAAAGCATATCCCAATTCTATTTAAATATGGCATTAACATCCTTTACCTTGTCCCTATCAATATTCCATTATTCATAGATTTTGACTAACTCTTAGCTGAAAATGATCTTCAAATCCAGGGTATGATCTAGTATTTCAAAAAATTTCATGAGTAAACATTATATAAGACAGGCAGGTAGAGGATTCATTCTCTTTCCAAAAATGTTGATAGACATACTGCTCTCATCCTATTCCCAAGTAAGCTGTGTTTTTATAGACAAAACACTCTACTGAACCATTCTTAGGTTTTAATACTTGGAGTGTCTCAAATATTTTAAGCAGTCCATTGGCATAATTCTGGCAGTATTTATATCACTCACAAATGCCTTAGGGAAAATCATGGATTGCAGGGGCTTTCTTGTCTGTGTTAAAGTTTCTGATTAATGCTTTATCATTCTAAAGAAAGATGGAAAATGATTATATAATCTCTGTCCAATGGCTAGCAATTATTTTAACTACTTAAATATTTATTCCTGCAAAAGATTTATTTAGAGTCTGACAATTTTCTACCTAAAAATTCAAGACATAGTAGAGATATATGACAAATAATTATTAAACTCTTCCTTCTTAGAAAGAATGCAAAATTTTGGATCAAAGAAATGATTATACTAGGAGTATAAAGGTCATAAAACTCCACTCAATCAAAGTCAGAGCAAAGGCAGACACGAAGTGGCAGCTAGAGAATATGAGGGGTAAAACATGCAGAGAATGAGGGTGGGGGGGAGTGCAGCAGGAAAGAACTATGAAAGCTTTTCAGGAAGAGCAGACAGTTCCCATAGTAACAAAACATAATGTTCTCTCAATGTAAAAGATCCTATTTTGAATGTGCTATTGGTGGTTCATGTGAAAAAAAATGCAGTTTAGAGAAGCTGGCAGAAGAATTTACATACCACAAGTCCAGGAAGCTATGAGTTGTTAAGAATACACGTGTAATTTCTGCTGTTAGATTTGTGTTCATATAAGATATTGATATTTAGCAGTGCGACTGATTCAGTCCATGAGGGCTTATCAGTATGAGAGTAAGAATGACAATTAAATTAGCAGTCATGTAACTTACCAAACTTTGTACATCATAAATGTATCCATTCACAAAAAAGAACCCCTTTTTTCTCATTTGCACATGGACTTGTAGTAGCTCTGTATGTTCACACACTTGTAAGCATGTGTATTTATTGAAAGAGAGAGAGACAGAGATATAAATGCAAGTTTTATTTAAAAACATATATGCCAATATGGGGGGAAAAGTTGCTGCAGATTTGAAAATTATTAAAAAATATTTACTTCAGCCATCCTCCACCTATGGGCAGAAGATGTATCTTAAAACTTGATCCTAAGAATAGTCATGCTGTTTGCATTTGTCACTAGACTATGTCAGGTGTAAAGTGACAAAGGCTTAAAAATATGTGTACTACTAATTCCTCTTGAACCTTTACCATCATCCTGAGAAAAACATGTACTGTCTAGCCTGTTGGTACAAAAAGTATAAGAAAAATATGGATCAGATACATTTCAATTCAGCCCATCTTGGATTAACTAACCTCCAGTTGAATTTGGGAATGTTTTGTTATGTATCAATAGTCAACCATTACTAAAATTGACAACTAGATATGGAGAGCTGTGATTATAAAATCCTAAAATAGGTAGAACTGGCTTTGGAAGTAAGAACAAGTAAAGACAGGAAAAACATAATAAAACTATTACTGGAGGCCTGAAAAACAGAAACCTGTCTGTTTCACCAACAGTAACTAAAAATGTACTTAAAGAATTGAGGTAGATTTTTGCAAGGCAGCATGTTGAAAGCATGACCTAGCTTCTTTTGGCCACATATTATTAGGTTCTATAAGATGGAAGTAC
The DNA here is from genome assembly GCA_003697995.1 of Taxidea taxus jeffersonii. Taxonomy (NCBI): domain Eukaryota; kingdom Metazoa; phylum Chordata; class Mammalia; order Carnivora; family Mustelidae; genus Taxidea; species Taxidea taxus. Next base: position 39,217 of record ML096350.1, on the reverse strand, counting down.
ACTCAAAACAAAAACAGGCCCATTTATAAGCAAAATTTAGAAAGAAAACCGTTGAGTCTGTTTTCTGTTTTCTCATTTTTTTAATATTTAAAAGATTTTATTTATTTATTTGACAGAGATTACAAGTAGGCAGAGAAGCAGGCAGGGGGATGGGGGGAAGCAGGCTCCCTGCAGAGCAGAGAGCTCCATGTGGGGCTGGATCCCAGGGTCCTGGGATCATGACCTGAGTGAAAGGCAGAGGCTTGACCCACTGAACCACCCAGACACCCTGTTTTCTCATTTAAAGACTTGAAAGTCAGCACTGTATTCTAACAGAAAGGACATGATGAGCAGACTGAAAAATCAATAACCTCCTTGTATCCATAACATGAGAGAGAACACAAGAAAACCCACTGCCCAAAAGACTGGAGAGATAGGCAAATATAAGGAGTCATTGCTTACTGGAGCAGGGATTCACATGTGGAAACCAGAAACAGCCACAGGAATCAATGCCAGGTAAGGGATATCTAAACTTTAATCTGTATAGTGTTATTTGAGAGTAGACCTGGATGGGGTGTAAATTCTTATGTATGGATCTCAAAATATCAAAAAAATTTTGAAAAAGAACAAAATTGGAAAGTTCATATTTACTGATTTTAAAACATATTAAAAATATACAGGACAAGAAGATCTAACAATTTAAAATATCTATGCCCCTAACATGGGAGCAGCCAACTATATAAACCAATTAATAACAAAATCAAAGAAACACAACAACAATAATACAATAATAGTAGGGGACTTTAACACTCCCCTCACCGAAATGGACAGATCATCCAAGTGAAAGATCAACAAGGAAATAAAGGCCTTAAATGACACACTGGACCAGATGGACATCACAGATCTATTCAGAACATTCCATCCCAAAGCAACAGAATACACATTCTTCTCTAGTACACATGGAACATCCTCCAGAATAGAGCACATCCTGGGTCATAAATCAGGTATCAAAAGATTGAGATTGGGGTGCCTGGGTGGCTCAGTGGGTTAAAGCCTCTGCCTTTGGCTCAGGTCATGATCTCAGGGTCTTGGGATCGAGCCCCGCATCAGGCTCTCTTGGCGGCGAGGCTGCTTCCCCTCTCTCTCTCTCTGCCTACTTGTGATCTCTCTCTCTCTGTGTCAAATAAATAAATAAATAAAATCTTAAAAAAAAACATATTTAAAAAAAAAAAAAGATTGGGATCATTCCCTGCATATTGTCAGACCACAATGCTCTGAAGCTAGAACTCAATCACAAGAAGAAATTTGGAAAGAACCCAAATACATAGAGACTAAACAGCATCCTACTAAAGAACGAATGGGTCAACCAGGAAATTAAAGAAGAATTGAAAATTTTCATTGAAACAAATGATAATGAAAACACAATGGTCCAAAATCTGTGGGACACAACAAAGGCAGTCCTGAGAGGAAAATATACAGTGATACAAGCCTTTCTCAAGAAACAAGAAACGTCTCAAATACACAACCTAATCCTACACCTAAAGGAGCTAGAGAAGCAGCAACAAAGAAAGCAGGAGAAGCCAAAGAATAAAGATCAGAGCAGAAATCAATGAAATAGAAACCAAAAAACCAATAGAACAAATCAACGAAACTGGGAGCTGGTTCTTTGAAAGAATTAATAAGATTGATAAACCCCTGGCCAGACTTATCAAAAAGAAAATAGAAAGGACCCAAATAAATAAAATCATGAATGAAAGAAGAGAAATCACAGCCAACACCAACGAAATACAAACAATTATAAGAACATATTATGAGCAACACTATGCCAACAAATTTGACAATCTGGAAGAAATGGATGCATTACTAGAGACATATAAACTACCACAACTGAATCAGGAAGAAACAGAAAACCTGAACAGACCCATAACCAGTAAGGAGATTGAAAGAGTCATCAAAAATCTCCAAACAAACAAAAGCCCAGGGCCAGACGGCTTCCCAGGGGAATTCTACTAAACATTTAAAGAAGAATTAATTCCTGTTCTCCTGAAACTGTTCCAAAAAATAGAAATGGAAGGACAATTTCCATACTTATTTTATGAGACCAGCATTACCTTGATCCCCAAACCAGACAAGGATCCCATCAAAAAAGAAAATTACAGACTAATATCCTTGATGAACACAGATGCGAAAATTCACCAAAATACTAGCCAATAGGACCCAACAGTACATTAAAAGGATTATTCACCACGACCAAGTGGGATTTATTCCAGGGCTGCAAGATTGGTTCAACATCTACAAATCCATCAATGTGATACAATACATTAATAAAAGAAAGAACCAGAAACATAGGATACTCGCAATAGATGCTGAGAAAGCATTTGACAAAGTACAGCATCCCTTCCTGATCAAAACTCTTCAAAGTGTAGGGATAGAGGGAACATGCCTCAATATTATCAAAGCCTTCTATGAAAAACCCATGCAAATATCATTCTCAATGGAGAAAAACTGAGAGCTTTTCCACTAAAGTCAGGACCATGGCAGGGATATCCATTATCACCACTGCTATTCAACATAGTACTTGAAGTCCTAGCCTCAGCAATCAGACAACAAAAAGAAATTAAAGGCATCCAAATTGGCAAAGAAGAAGTCAAACTATCGCTCTTTGCAGATGATATGATACTATATGTGGAAAACCCAAAAGGCTCCACTCCAAAACTGCTAGAGCTTGTACAGGAATTCAGTAAAGTGTCAGGATATAAAATCAATGTACAGAAATCAGTTGCATTTCTTTACACCAACAACAAGGCAGAAGAAAGAGAAATTAGGGAGTCAATCCCATTTACAATTGCACCCAAAACCATAAGATACCTAGGAATAAACCTAACCAAAGAGGCAAAGAACCTATACTCAGAAAACTGTAAAGTACTCAGGAAGAAATTGAGGAAGACACAAAGAAATGAAAAACGTTCCATGGTCCTGGATTAGAAGAACAAGCATTGTGAAAATGTGTATGCTACCTAAAGCAATCTATACATTTAATGCAATCCCTATCAAAATCCCATCCATTTTTTTCAAAGAAATGGAACAAATAATCCTAAACTTTATATGGAACCAGAAAAGACCTCAAATAGTCAAAGGAATATTGAAAAAGAAAGCCAAAGTTGGTGGCATCACAATTCCAGACTTCAAGCTCTATTATAAAGCTGTCATCATCAAGGCAGTATGGTACTGGCACAAAAACAGACACATATATCAATGGAACAGAATAGAGAGCCCAGAAATAGACCCTCAACTCTATGGTCAACTAATCTTTGACAAAGCAGGAAAGAATGTCCAATGGAAAAAAGACAGCCTCTTCAACAAATGGTTTTGGGAAAATTGGACAGCCACATGCAAAAAAATGAAATTGGACCATTTCCTTATACCACACATGAAAATAGACTCAAAATGGATGAAGGACCTCAATGTGAGAAAGGATTCCATCAAAATCCTTGAGGAGAACAGAGGCAGCAACCTCTTAGACCTCAGCCGCAGCAACTTCTTCCTAGGATCATTGCCAAAGGCAAGGGAAGCAAAGGGCAAACATGAACTACTGGGATATCATCAAGATCAAAACTTTTGCACAGCAAAGGAAACAATTAACAAAACCAAAAGACAACGGAGAGAATGGGAGAAGATATTTGCAAATGACATATCAGATAAAGGGCTAGTATCCAAAATCTATAAAGAGCTTAGCAAACTCAACTGGGTTTGGGGGGTAGGGAAGGAAAATATGAAACAAGATGGGATCAGGAGGGAGACAAACCATAAGAGATTCTTAATCTCACAAAACAAACTGAGGGCTGCTGGGGGAAGGGAGGTAGGGAGAGAGTGGTGGGTTATGGACATTCGGGAGTGTATGTACTGTGGTGAGTTCTGTGAAGTGTTATAAGCCTGATGATTCATTCACTGACCTGTACCTCTGGGGCTAATAATACATTACACATTAATAAAAAATAAAAAAATTAAAAAAATTGATAAATTCTTTCAAAAAAAAAAACAATAAGATTTTTGGAGACAATATAAGAAGTCAAGCCTGGGGATAGATGAGGAAGGCTATTCTCAGGACTGTTCTATTCTGTAATAGAATAATAATAAATATTATTATTTTTATCATCTAATAGCTATTACTTATTGAACTCTCAGTATTCTTAGTATGTACTCAATATCATTCTAAGTATGAATTAAACTATTTAGTTTTTTTAAAGATTTTTATTTATTTACTTGAGAGAGAGTATGAGCGAGAGAGTGAGAGAGCACAAGCAGGGGGAAGGGACAGAGGGAGAGGAAGAGGGAGAAGCAGATTCCCCTCTGAGCAGGGACCCCCATGTGGGACTAGATCCCAGGACTCTGAGATCATGACCTGAGCTCACAGCAGATGTTTAACCAACTGAGCCACCCAGGCATCCCATAAACTATTTAGTTTAGTTTTTTTTTTTTTTAAGATTTTATTTATTTATTTGACAGAGATCACAAGTAGGCAGAGAGGCAGAGAGAGAGGAGGAAGCAGGCTGTCCACAGAGCAGAGAGTCTGATGCAGGGCTCAATCCCACGACCCTGGGATCATGACCCGAGCCGAAGGCAGCGGCTTTAACCCACTGAGCCACCCAGGCGCCCCCTATTTAGTTTTTAAAACCCATGAAATGGATATATTACTGGTTTCCTTTAACCAATAAGAAAACTGGGATAAAAATACAATAAGTAACAGCCTAAACTCTCATAGTTAACAAGTGATGGAGCTTGGATTTGAACCCATAAAATTAAAAATAAAAGTTAAGATCTTAAGGGTTAATTGGTACTTTTGATTATTGAAACTGTGTGTGTGTGTGATGTATATATTACACATAAGTGCATGTATACATACATTAATACATAATATACATAATATACATATACACCCTGATTAATTCAGACTTAATGAGAAGTTACCATGTATTGTACTAGGTATTAGAGATCTATAATTATATTATATTAGCTAGGCAAGGATGTGATGGAGAGTATTAAAGTAACATAATTCCAGCAAAAAGATAGTAACATGAGCAAATTCCCATTAAAGGAAGAACCATGGAGTGATTCTGAAAGTGAAATAAGGGCAGCATAGCTATGGAAGCTGTGGGAAGAAGAGTTCTGTGAGATAAAGCAGAAAATACCAACAATTTCTGCACCATTCACATGGTCTGAAGCCATGTTCAAACTTTTGTTCATGTTCAAACATATTATACAAAATGGGAAGCCATTAAAGGATTTTCAAAAAAATAGTGATAGTAATATTTGTTTTGTAAATTTTACAATAGGTGCTTTTATTTCAACAAGTCTAACTTCATTTGAACTTCATGTCTTCAATATACAAATGTGATAACTTTTAACTATTTGTCACGTTCCAATTTATTCATCATATTAATCATTCTTAAAGTAATCTTTTGTGGGAGGGGGGAGGAAAGGGAGGGTGAGGACAGAGGGAAGGGAGAGAGAGAGAGAAAATCCCAAACAGGCTCCACACCCAGTGTGGAACCCAGTGTCATCTCATAACCCTGATACCATGACTTGAGCTAAAATCAAGAGTCAGATGCTGAACAAATGAGCTACCCGGGTGCCCCTGAAAGTAATTTTTTACCATATATTTTATGTGTTGCTTTTTAAATTATGACATAGTCAAAATTACACCACATGATTATGATATAAATTTTTATTTATTTCCTGAAAATTTTGCTCTTTCTGGAAAGTTAAGATTATATAATATGGGGCATATTTTCAAATTTTCCCTTGTTCTTGGAAATACCACAGTGGACTCTGAGCAAAGCTTTACAAATTGATTTGACTCCTGACTCTTTCAGGGAGGTGGCAGGGACACCACTCAAAGCACCTTTTCTATCCACAAGAACAGGGAAGGAAAACAGTAACAGAAAGCAACAAGATCAGCACAGGCATTCTTCTCAGACTATCCAAGAGTTAAGGGCAAAAGCAGCGTCTACCCATCAAGGTTTCCCATTCCACTTCAAGGTCTGAAATCTAGGAGAATTTGGGTTCTGGGCTAAACTAATGTTTGCAGAACACAATGATCGTATTAAACCAGAACTTGAAGGCTCATCTCACCCATTTCCTTGGTTTTCTCTCTCCCCAGATAAGCCTTAGTGTCTGGCTATCAAGGATTTATATTCCACCATATACTCTCCAAAGTTAAAATAGTCTCAAAATCATGATTTCTGAATGAAAAGATTAGAGAATAACTGATTTGACTATTTCAAAAATACAAGAGATCATTTGTTTTAATGGTAACAGAAAAGACTTTGAAGGGTCTTGCAAGTACTCTATTTCAAATGGGAACCAAATCCTTTCTGAGTATTACCTGTTGGTTGGAATTAGTCATATATTCCTGCCTAACACCACAGCAGGCTATAAAACGTATCTTTCCTTTGGCCCAATGAAACCACTGGCTAACTGAGGTTAAAAAGCATACTGTCCTCCTGCCTTATTCATCCATGTATACACATTGACTATATTGGAGACTGGCAGGAAATAGGTACTTAGCAACTTTAGGATGATTGAATAAATGTATGGATTAGTAAAAGAATCAGTCAGTCTAGACTCAGATTAGAGGTGAACTACCATTGTCTTCCCCAGGTCTTACAGTGATTTATGAATGATTAAATTAATATATTAAAATTTCCTTGTCCAGTATAATAGAAAGTTGTGTTGTTCTGTAATAGAAAAGTCAGAGCTTTCCAATTTGATAGTTCAAAAAAAAAATGATGAATAACTGGGTTGGAGTGGAACTGGTGTTATATAAAACTGGAGAAGTGACACATTAAAGAGCTCTTTCTTAGAAATTTAAGTGATCCCTCAGTCAGTAGGAACAGTAATAGCTTTTTAGAAACCTGCTGTGGCTGAGAATGAGTTAGCCATCCATGAGTGGTTACTAGTGGTCTTTCTCACAACTACATTGCATTGACATTAGCTGTACCGTATGGTGATAGGTTTTGCAGAGAGGTCATACATGGAACACATTTGGTAACTGAAAAATCCTACCACCTGTGGAGTTAATCTCTGCAAAGTAGGTTTAATTGTTAGATTGACATTTCTTTTACAAGAGGCATCTTACATACCAAATGATCTTCCTTGTTTCAATATTGTTCTCATGCCTTTATTATTCATTTATTTTATTTAAAAAGCCTATCAAGAAACATAAAATAACTAATTATCTCATTTCAGTTTCAATACCTAAATGCAACATCTTTATCTTTAAAAAAAAAACATATTTCCTAATGCATATTCATTTATTTTCCTTATTTTACATTAGTAATATGGCATGCATTAAATCAGTGTTTACTTTTCCCTATTTAACTTGATTTCTTTCCTTATCCAATGATGTTCAAGACATGAATAATATTAACTTGAATTAGATCACATTGGGTCTCTAATTTCATTGTTTTTACTTCTCCTATAGTGTCAAGTTACTTATGTAATGTCTTGATTGTGATGGAAACATTTACCTCTTCATAGCAGAACAATCAGCATTTACATCCAGTCTTTAAAGACAACAGTGCTCAAAGTATATTCTGGGGACCAGAAGTACCAGTGTTAAGAATGCAAATTCTTGGGCCACACCTCAGACTGAAAGAATTTAAACATCTAGGGGTGAGGTCCAGAAATCTGTATTTAAAAACATCCTCAGACACACTAAAGTGTGAGAACCACTGCACAAGGGGAATATAATTTTAGCATATTCTGCTTCAGCAAAATGTAGCAAATGCTTTCTATCCATTTTTTTCCTCTTTTTTGGTGTTTTTAAATAATGTCACTTTATGTGGTTTTAAATAATATTATTAAAAGGCCAAAGCAGAATTCTTAAAACAGCAAACAGAAGCAGTATTTGAATCATTAATGTTTAACTTCAGGATACAACTAATGTATTTTGGGGTGTCTAAAAAATGGCATACATAGGTCTGTCTCTTCCTTTGTCAGAACAAAATCACTGTGTATTCCAATACATCAACTAAATCAGTACCTTAAGACATATTTGTAATGAATAAATACCTCCAATTGTATATTGGGAATAAGAGAAATGTTCCAGGCACTAATGAGGCAATTTTAAAGTTGGCCTTCAATAGTATATTTTTGTTAAGAGTGATGGGCACCACAACCTGAGAATGAGTCAGATATTAAATCAGAGTCACACAAAAGAAGAATGAGATAGATTACAGTTATTTATCTTCATTTGTGCTTTAGGTATTTCTGTTGCCCTTTAAGGCATTTATCTAGTGGATATTCTATAAATAATAATTAATAATGGTGACAAATTGTGCCTCAATTCACTGTAGATAACTGAGTCCATGCCATAATGTTAATATTGTAGTGAAAGTAAAAGGTGTTCATTTGAGGGAACTCTATTCATAAATGAATAGGACAGATCCATAGATGTGTAATTACCAAGGGTGAAGAAGAAACCAGTTGCAGAGAATATTTGGAAAGCAATTGGCAGTATTGGTAAGGTACCCAAAAGAACTGTTATAAGCATTTTCTTTACCTCAAGCCCTTAAATCAATTTTATTTTCATATAAAAAGATATGGAGCTCATAAAAAATTAAATCATTAATAATCTTACAGTGGCATACCTGACAGTTCTGACAGCCACATGTGGTAGCTTAGAACTATATTCCTTTGCAAGCTAAAATATTAATAGAACATTGACTAACTATCTCTTCCACGGTCTATAAGGCCCAGAAGTTATTATGAAATCTGGATTTGCCTTCAGGGGATTTGGTTTAGTTACTATACCAGCAGGTAGTTTTTGTATATTTGCTTTCTGGAGGATGGATAATTTTTGAAGCAAAGGCAGAGAAGTCCTAATAAATCATATCTTTATGAAATATTCATTACATCTGTATATTCTTTACAAGGCTTCTGTCAGAGAAATTAAAATAAAGAATGATTAAAAAAACATTTAGTAGCAAGTTGACAAGGTACTTTATAAACCTAGAGAAGTTTTGACTTCTAACTAGGAAAGTTTTTAAAAGAAATTCTGCCCCCTTTCATTAGACAAGTAGAGTAAAATGGAATAAAAAAGCAAAGGAGTCCTAGAAATAGCTAAACTGTCTTTTTTTTTTAGAGGTAAATTATCTTGTACTATTCTGTCCCTGACATTACCATTTTTACCAGAGGTTTCATAATGTTCACTGCTTAAAACTAATGATTTGCTGGGGCACCTGGGTGGCTCAGTGGGTTAAGCCTCTGCCTTCGGCTCAGGTCATGATCTCAGCGTCCTGGGATGGAGCCCTGTATCAGGCTCTCTGCTCAGCGGGGAGCCTGCTTCCTCTTCTCTCTCTCTGCCTGCCTCTGCCTACTTGTGATCTCTGTCTGTCAAATAAATAAATAAAATAAACTAATGAGGGGCGCCTGGGTGGCTCAGTGGGTTAAGCCTCTGACTTCGGCTCAGGTCATGATCTCAGTGTCCTGGGATGGAGCCCTGTATCAGGCTCTCTGCTCAGCAGGGAGCCTGCTTCCTCCTATCTCTCTGCCTGCTTGTGATCTCTGTCTGTCAAATAAATAAATAAAATCTTAAAAAAAAAAACCTAATGATTTGCTGAACATAAAAAATTAGTAAAGGTAGAGCAGGGATCCAAAAGACCCTCACTCAGTTCAGGAGGAAAAAAGCAGGCTTATATGCTATATCCATGTATAGTGTTAAGAAAATAGATTGTGGGGGCACCTGGGTGGCTCAGTGGGTTAAACCTCTGCCTTTGGCTCAGGTCATGATCTCAGAGTCCTGGAATCGAGACCCGCACCAGGCTCTCTGCTTGGCAGGGAGCCTGCTTCCTCCTCTCTCTCTCTCTGCCTGCCTCTCTGCCTACTTGTGATCTCTCTCTGTCAAATAAATAAATAAAATCTTAAATTTTTTTTTAAATTAAAAAGAAAAAAAAAGAATATAGATTCTGAAGTTTGACTACTTGGGTCCAAATTTCTTCTCTCAAGTAATTTAATTTCTCTCTGCTTCAATTTCTCACTTGTTAAATAAGACTGTTATTAGATGCCTAGCTCATGTGGTTGTTTAGAGTATTAAATGAATTAATATATGCTAAGTGATAATAGAAGAACAAACGTACTACAAATCTTGGTTATTCTAAGGGATTAAAAAGATACACAATCCAGGAATTCCAGATGAATTGATGACTATGCTTGTTTTGTTTTCATTTTGTATATTTTAAGTCTTATAGTTAATTTCATATGTATATTTATAATATATAAATATATATATATTATATACACATATAATATATATCTAGGCTTACAGCACTCATGGCTTTTGGTTAGACAGAGATGAAATGCTTTACACATGGGCTACTCCCACCCTTTGCTCTAAGATCATCTTAAATGGCAAACCTATGGCCTAAGGTCCCTAGTTGTGTGAAATAACACTATTTTTTGCTGGATGGTGCCAGTACTTCATTGTCCAGCTTTTAGCCAGACCCTCTCAGAGGATATGTACTCTCATGGATGCAATTTTCACATTCCTAAGATTCATTTCTGGATAATTAATGACTGTCTTACCGCCACTCCAGTTTAAATAGCTCATGTGCAACCTGCTGAGAAACTCTTTATTTGGGCATAGAAATTAATGATGCAGACCATTTTATTTCTCCCAAGTGCCAGGGTCTATGAGAAATAAAAGGATAATGCTGACAGACAAAGTAAGTTATAGTATCACACCACTGTGGAATATTTCAAAAAGCTCCCCTTGTCTTAGTAGTGTATTTGCTTCTGACAGTTCATTGTAACTGTAGAATAGTTAAAGGCAGGAAAAAGAGAACCATTCTATAGCTAAGAATTAAGAATATGCTTATTTAAAGCAGAATTTTATATTATACATAGAATTTGACAACATATAAAATAAATTCTCATCTCCTTAGAGAAACGGAAAGGTAACTATTTCATACTATTTCTCAAATTCGACCCCAAATTATCTAAAGTTGAATCAAAAACATAGATGCTGCAGACAGGAAATTCTTTCCTCAGGTTCACAGCAAGCTGCAAGCAGTGGGCTTAATGCATAATACCCTGAAATTATCACAATACAATGTTATCACTTTGAGTGGCAAACAACATTCAATCTGAAGCAAATGAAAATACTAAATCCTGTATGCTATTTCAGTCTCGTTTTCTGGCCTTCTATTAGGCTTAAAGTAAAAGATGAAGGAAGTGGGTTTTAATAGGAGCCATTATCCTAAATTATTAGGGAGGCATGACTGAGTGAAAAACACTGAAGTTGGGATATCTAGTTCTACACCATGATTCCTAACTCACTGCACTGTATCAGATAAAACTTTTAGCCATAGTTATTTTATCCCAAAACGGTGACTTTATAACTTGCAATACTGAGTCAGTAACATTTATGTGGCTCCATTGTGTCTTAGGCATTGCCATAAGTCCTTCTTAGACTATACTGAGTATTAAATAACTGATATCCATAACCTTTGATATTAAGGTCAACTATATATTCATTAGCCCAGACCTATGATTATCATTGTCTTCCCCCATATCATCAGATCACATGAACATCGGTATGTTCATTTTTAACTTACATAGAACACACGCTAAAGGAAGTTTTTAACTATAGACAACCTGTGTTTCTGGATGTGGCTTATACCAATTCCTATACATGAATTTCTAACATTACTAATGACATGATCAGACTATTCTCTCATGTTAATTCTATGACTTGTTCAAAGGACTCAATTTTACAATTAGTCTCAATTTTTTCTTTGTCATTGATCTTTTTCATTTGTGAGTTCTTTTTTTTTTTTCTTTAAGATTTTAGTTATTTATTTGACAGACAGAGATCACAAGTAAGCAGACAGGCAGGCAGAGAGAGAGAGGAAGGGAAGCAGGCTCGTCGCTGAGCAGAGAGCCCAATATGGGGCTCGATCCCAGGACCCTGGGATCATGACCTGAGCCGAAGGCAGAGGCTTTAACCCACTGAGCCACACAGGTGCCCCTCATTTGTGAGTTCTTAATGAAGAACAAAGTTATATCTAGAATAGAATTTTAATATAAATTAAAGATCATTCATTTTTCAATGATGCTTAGAAATCTGACAATTTAAATAAGAAACATTAAAGGATAGATATTGACAAAAGCATATTAATAAAATTTTAGTTCAGTTCTTGACATTTTCATATCTAGTTCTTAAAAAATGAATATAGATTCTAACTTTATGAGAAAATCTTTCACACCTTGACCTATGCTAGTGTGAATGGCTTTCTCTTTACACCTCTGAACTTAGAGTAGGAAGAAAAAATATATATATGTATATATATACATATAAAATTTTACTAGTTAAAAAATTAGCTTGCTAATATATAGTTTATATTTAGGTAAACTTATCACTGCTGCTTATTTTGATGGACAGAATGAGAAATTTTTACTGGCATTTTCCTCTTAAATTATCAAAGACAATATTAGATAACCCTGTTTTCCTGGGTAAAATTCACGGGTCTCTGCACAGATATCTAAGAAATACTGGAGTTTTTCAAAGTTACATAGTTATATTTAAGACATACATATACACAGATGATTATTGACAATGGCCATTATATTTTAGGTAAAATAGGAAAGGATACTAAAAGACCAATCATGAGCAAGTAACTAAATTTTCATTATATAGAGTTTAATTTATATTCTTTTATTTATTAATCTTTTAAAAAACAGGCCCATAGTTAAGTATATTAATTGCTCAAAAGAAACATAATTTCAATTCAAGGGAAACTAAGGTCTTTGTAATATCAATTATCAGTCATTATAAAGAACAGGTAATATAAAATGACAGTTTTTTAGTTATTTACTTCTATGACTGTCAACATTCCTTCTAAAACACAGTGTGTGCTGTAAGTGTAAGTCTAGACAGCATCCAGCACATTTGGTTTAAGATCCAAGTTCATAGTGAGTCTACCTCACCTGCCAAAGGCTAGTTGCTGAGGTCTGCCATTGCGCATATGCTCTCCTCAGCTCCCAACTGAGAAAACATGCCCAAAAGCATTTCCCTGCCTGAGATTATATTAAAAATCCATACCTGTGCTAGCAGCATGAGCTCAAGTTGATTATTGTTCTAGATCTGTGACTTCCCATTTATCCCCCTAAAGATATAAATGTGTGCTTTTCAACAGGTCACATAAAACAGGAACTATGCGAAAGACAAGACTTAGTAAAAATAATATACATAATACTCTATTGAGATTGAATTGAAAAACTCACATTAAGCTCTCTTAAAATATGTGGAGCAGAACATATAAGAGAGGCCAAAAGCTCAAGTGCACACAGGCACTGCTGCAGTGATGTATCCATCTTTCCTCATACTCTCAATGTCAATAAAACCCAAGTTTCTGGGAAAGATTTGCCACATTATGTCTTGATGTACATTTGTTTTTGTATTTTACTCTAAGAGGTAAAAATAACACTCTGTGAGATTTAAAAAATAAGGGGAGAAACATGAGAAAAACCCTCAAAAATAGTAAAAGTGGCTAAAGTTAATTGAAATGAAGGATTTTTTTTCTAAGTACTTGTACACAACTTCAAGTTAGAAAGCACCTGAGAAGTTAACAACACATTTACATTACCTGAATTGTGACTCTGACCTAACATTTCCATGTTGGAAGACATTTTTCATTTAGGAGGCAGCTTATTTGATTTTTGAGAACTACAATTGACAGAAAATTTAGACTTTATCTAATTTCTGATTAATATCTGAAGAGCTATCCATAAGTCTTAGTAGTACCCATTTCAATATCCAACTGCTCTATCACATAACATGCTTTCAAATGCCATATGACCAATATCATGTCACTGTACCACTCTTCTTTTTTAATTTTTTATTTATTTTTTAAATTGTACCACTCCTTCCAAAGCAATCTTTAATGAACTCCATTGTAGCCCATATTTCAGGGTTCCAGATCTTTCACCAATTATCAATAGCATTTAATAAACTTAATTTGTCAAAGTTCATCTTATACCATTTCAAAATTGAATTTCCCCTCTTGTATCGGGAAATAAATATTCTCTTCTATTATAGGGTAATTTATTTTGTATTTACTACCTGCACATGTGCCCCCTAAATACCATCTAAAGCAATGAGTTCTCTATTACTAGAACTATTCTATAGATCTCGATATAATGTTGGGTTCAACTTCAACTAATCTCTTTTAAGGTATCTTTGGGTACCTGTTATTGTCTAAATTATATGTAGACATTAAAAGAGACATTAAAGAGAAATTAAAAACAGAGCATGAAAGCTAAACAGTGTGGTCTGGGGTTCAAATGTATAGATAGATGACAGATGATGATAGATAGATAGATAGATAGATAGATGATAGATAGATTTTATTTATTTATTTGACACAAAGAGAAGGGGAGAGAGCAAGCACAAGCAGGGAAGTGGCAGGCCAGGGAGAAGCAGGCCCCATTGAGCAAGGGGCCCAATGTGGGGCTTGATCCCAGGACTCTGGGATCATGACCCAAGCCAAAGGCAGCCACTTACCTGACTAAACCACCCAAGTGCCCCTATAAATATATTATTTTATCTAAAGGTATAGAATTGAATGTTTTATTTGCCTATAGCACTTTCAAAGCAAAACTCTCTTCAGAATCAGCTAAGCCAGCCTGAGGCTCCAGTCAGTATTTAGTAGCTAGCTAAACTCTCTCTTTTCAGGTTCAGGTATTATAGACACATAAGACTTCTTAGATATTACTTTAGGATGAAAATATTTATTTCATATGCTATTATGATAATTAATTAGATAATTTATATGGACTAATTTTAGAAATTTTAAAACCATAGGCAGATATTTTTTCATATCCTTTTGGAACCAAAGAGGGATACATAAATAATACAACCACAGAAGTATTATAGTTTCATATGTTTTTGTTTTCTAACTACACTGTCCAATGTTTTAGGAAAGAGGGAGGAGAAATGTGAATCTATTTTTTAAAAATGCACTTTTTGGGGGGCACCTGGGTGGCTCAGTGGGTTAAAGCCTCTGCTTTCAGCTCAGGTCATGATCCCAGAGTCCTGCATCAGGCTCTCTCCTCAGCGGGGAGCCTGCTTCCCTTCCTCTCTCTCTGCCTACTTGTGATCTCTGTCTGTCAAATAAATAAACAATTTTTTTTAAATGCACTTAAATAATTAAATTACAGAATAAATTTTCCACAGCTTATTCAGAAATGTAAAAAGAAAAAAAAGTAAAATCAATGATTGATTGCTCATGGCACAATACAGTCCATAGGTATTTTCCATGATTTAAGGATTTCTTCTCTCTTTTTTTTT
>ML096350.1:0-23489 GCA_003697995.1 Taxidea taxus jeffersonii | reverse complement strand
TTTTTAGAACAAGTTGCATTACTTAAAAATTAAATTACTTTCCTTTCTGTCATTTTAATAACTAGATTAGATTTATGGTTATTTAAAAACTGAATATATTATACAGTTATATATGTTATAAGTAACTAAAATTCTTGTAACACGTATATAAATTTAAGCTCAGAAGGATTATTGTTTAGGAAAGCGCTAAAAATTAATTATAGGAGTTGGCCAACATCTATTACTAAACGAAAGTTAACTTAAATTTATTGGTTTGTTTATAACCAAATCCTCCTTAAGAGAATAACACAGATAGGATCTACCACTATTACACATATAAGATAGATATAGATAGATGGATGGATAGAAAGATGAGAGGGAGAGATACAAAGTGTATATTGTATTAAAAATCCATAGTCCTGAGATGCCTGGGTAGCTCAGTTGGTTAAGCATCTACCTGTGGCTCAGGTCAAGATCCCAGGGTCCTGGGATCAAGTACCACATCAGTTTCCTTGCTCAGTGGGGATCCTGCTTCTCTCTCTGCCTGCCCCTCCCCACTGCTTGCCCTAGCTTATGCTGCCCTTTCTCTCCAACAAATAAATAAATAAATAAATAAATTTTTAAAGATCGAAGATGTGGTATATATATACAATGGAATACTATGCAGCCATCAAAAGAAATGAAATCTCACCATTTGCGATGACATGGATGGAACTAGAGCATATTATGCTTAGCAAAATAAGTCAACTGGAGAAAGACAACTATCACATGATCTCCCTGATATGAGGAAGTGGAGATGCAATGGGGGTGGGAGTTAAGGTGGTAGGAAAAGAAAAAATGAAACAAGATGGGATCGGGAGGGAGACAAACCAAAAGAGACTCTTAAGGTCATAAAATAAACTGAGGGGGGTGGGGGGGAGAGGGGTTGGGAGAGGGTGGTGGGGTTACATTATATGTTTAAATAAAACTTAAATAAAAAGAAAAAAATTACAAAAAAAAAAAAAAAGATCCACAGTCCCTTCTTTTTACAGTGAGATGCCTTCTACTTGAAGGTCAAAGTTATATTTTTTTAGTAGTAACCATGAAATCTATTCTAAAAATATTATTTATAGAAATGATGAATTTACTCAATACACTACAATTAATGTTCTCTGAATAATCTTTCAATATGTTGATGTTTTGGGAAATATGCATGCATATACATATTCCTAAAATATCACTCTTGTGATATTTTAGGGGGTAGAAGTCATGGATAGCCAGTGAAGACAGACAGAACATTCTAATGCAAAGTCCACAGTTAGAGGAAAGGTATCTCTGGAAAAGGAACAATTGAGTAATTGAAAAACAAAAAAAAACTTAAAGAAATCAAAGGGCAGATGAAAAGTAGTAATATTACACACAGCAACATAGAGAATAAATTGTTTTTTTCTTCTTTTTCTTTTTTAAAAATTTTATTTATTTATTTGAGAGAGAGAGAGACAGAAGGAGCGAGAGAGAGAGAACATGAGAGGGGAGAGGTCAGAGCAAGCAGCAGACTCCCCACAGAGCAGGGAGCCTGATGTGGGACTCGATCCCCGGAATCCAGGATCATGACCTGAGCCGAAGGCAGTTGCCCAACCAACTGAGCCACCCAGGTGCCCCTGTCTTTTCTTTTTTTAATTTTTAAAATTTAATTAATTACTTTTCAGTGTAACAGAATTCATCGTTTATGCCAGTGCTCCATGCAATACGTGCCCTCCATAAAACCCACCACCTGCATCCCCCAACCTCCCAACCCCCGCCCCTTCAAAACCCTCAGAATGTTTTTCAGAGTCCATAGTCATTCATGGTTCAACTCCCCTTCCAGTTTCCCTCAACTCCCTTCTCTCCATCTCCCCATGTCCTCTGTGTTATTTGTTATGCCCCACAAATAAGTGAAACCATATGAAAATTGATTCTCTCTGTTTGACTTATTTCACTCAGCATAATCTCTTCCAGTCCTGTCCATGTTGATACAAGAGTTAGGTATTCATCCTTTCTGATGGAGGCATAATACTCCATAGTGTATATGGACCATCTTCCTTATTCATTCATCTGTTGAAGGGCATCTTGGTTCTTTCCAAGTTTGGCAACTATGGCCATTGCTGCTATGAACATTGGGGTACAGATGGCCCTTCTTTTCACTACATCTGTATCTTTGGGGTAAATACCCAGTAGTGCTATTGAGGGTCATAGGGAAGCTCTATTTTTAATTTCTTAAGGAATCTCCACACTGTTTTCCAAAGTGGTTGCACCAATTTGCATTCCCACCAACAGTGTAAGAGGGTTCCCCTTTCTCCATATCCTCTCCAACACGTGTTGTTTCCTGTCCTGCTAATTTTGGCCATTCTAACTGGTGTAAGGTGGTATCTCAATGTGGTTTTAATTTGAATCTCCCTCATGGCTAGTGATGATGAACATTTTTTCATGTGTCTGATAGCCATTTGTATGTCTTCATTGGAGAAGTGTCTGTTCATGTCTTCTGCCCATTTTTTGACATGATTACCTGTTTTGTGTGTGTTGAGTTTGAGAAGTTCCTTATAGGTCCTGGATATCAGCCTTTTGTCTGTACTGTCATTTGCAAATATCTTCTCCTATTCTGTGGGTTGCCTCTTTGTTTTGTTGACTGTTTCCTTTGCTGTACAGAAGCTTTTGATCTTGATGAAGTCCCATGTTTTTGTCTTCTAATTGGAGTATGTTACCCATATTTATTCAATATAATTATTAAAATATTGGGATTTTTATCTGGCATTTTATTATGTGGTTTCTATTTTTTTTACCCAGTCTATTTGTTTTTCTCTCCTGTTTTGTGTCCTTTCAGATGAGTCAAATATTTATTATTATTTCATTTCACTTTTACTTCTATAGCATGGTAGTATTACATTCTCTTGCTATTCTTTTAGTAGTTTTATTTTTAAAGATTTTATTTATTTTATTTGTCAGAGAGAGTGAGCACAGGCAGGCAGAGTGGCAGGCAGAGGGAGAGGGAGAAGCAGGCTCCCCGCTGAGCAAGGAGCCCGATGTGGCACTCCATCCCAGGACGCTGGGATCATGACCTGAGCCAAAGGCAGCTGCTTAACCAACTGAGCCACCCAGGTGTCCCTTTTAGTAGTGTTATTACTATACAACCTTGCCATATTAAACCTAACAAAAATTACTATGTTTATCCCTTCTTGACAAAAAAAAAAAGACGGTTATAGGAGATACTTTAAAAATAAAGATACAGAAGGTTTAAACTGAAAGAATAAATATGTCATCCAAGCACTAACCAAAAGAAAGTTGATACAGTTATAATGATTTCAGAATACTGATATTCTGTGAAGGTAAGTGACTGCTGGAGGGCATAAATAGGTATCTGAGGTAATGGTAATGTTCTTTTTTTGAACTGGGTTCTATTTACATGAATGTGTTAGCTTTGTAATAATGCATGGAGCCATACTCCTAGGAGTTGTAGTATTTATATATATAAATATAAAATATGTTTATAGAGATACAAAGTACATACCTACATATGAAAAAGGTATAACATATGAATACATAATGTATCTACATGTAAAACTGGAAAAAAAAAGATGGATAATACCAACTTTGAAGAAAATGTAGGCCAAGTAGAAGTCTTTTATGCTGCTGGTGAAAATGTAATTTGGTGCACCTCATAAGAAAACCGTGTAGTGATATCCTTAGTATAAAGCCGAACAGACACATATGTGATGACCCAGCAATTGCATTCTTAGGTATGCTTGCATATATAAACCATAAGATATGTAAAAGTGTGTGTTTGGTGGCATTCCTTTTAATACTATCAAAATGGAAGTACCTCAAAAAAAAATCCACAGTATAGTAGATAAATAAATGATGATAAATTAAAATGCAACAACTATGGAATGTTGTAAATATAAGAATGGCTAGAATCATTACTAAAATATCATGAACAAATCTCACAAATATAATGCTGAGTAAAAGATGATAGTCATTAAAGAGTCTGTTGTGTGTGATTCCATCTACATGGAGTCTAACAAGAGAAATGAATCCATTGGTCTATCTCACTTTGAAGTGAAAATAGAGGTTTCTTTAGGGTGCAGGAATTTGTGATTGGAGGAAGGTAACTTGTAGAGGGAAGCTTTCATGACTCTGGTAAGTTTCTGTTTCTTGATCTGGAGGTTTCATGGAGATACTCACACTTTCTACTTCACTGAGTTTTATACTTCTGATCTGTGTGCATGTGTGTATGTGTATCTTCAACATAATATGAATACCATCACAGTATAATTCAGAATGTCAAATACATTTGAATTAGCTATTCTTTTTGGAATAAGAAAATAGAGATGATAGAAGTATATATATTTATCTTTACTCAAAAAAGAAATTAAGCTTATATATCTTAGAAACAATATGGTGTAAAAAAAAAGGTTATGGACACATCAAATTTGTATATTTGTTTATTTATTTATTTTTTTCTTTGAGAGTGAGAGAGAGAGAAAATGAGTGTGGGGGAGAGTTCTGGTGGGAGAGTCCCAAGCAGACTCCCCACTGATCCCAGAGCCCAACACTGGCCCCAATCTCATGACCCTGAAATCATGACCTAGGCCAAAATCAAGAGTCTGACACTTAACCTACTGAGTCATGAAGGGACCCTGAAATTTGTATATTTAAAGCAAGGAAGGAAAACAATGAACTTCTGGAAAGAGGACTTACCATCATTTAACTATTAATGAAATATGAAAAAAAATTAAGTCATTAATCACAAGCATTTTTTAATACCTATAACGTATTAGCATGCACTGGGAACATAAACACTTAAAAAATGTTTGTGACTTCAAGAAACAGAGTTTAGTAGGAAAACTGACACGTAAAGAAGCAATTACATCATGATGTTTCTATTGTTATTAAAACTAATTTATACATGATTAAATATATATACATATGAATGCAGAATCATGGCTATTGGGACCTCAAGAAGTCAGAGGTGATTTGAGAGAGAAAGCAGTTTTCTTCCCCACATTTTGAAAAGAAGTAATCAGATATTAAAGCATTCCAGGAGTGAAGAATGGCAGAGTTTTGAGAAACCATGATGTGAGAAGGAATTTTAATAAAATTACAATATAAATATGGATGTGAAGAAAAATAGTGAATGTAATGTCAGTTTATATAACTTCTGAACATTTATGTGAACAGATTTAACATCACTTTCTGTTTATCAATGCTCAAAACTAAATTACACTATTACAATGTGTATAGACTATTTCAGCCAGATTGTCTCTCTACAGTCAAAATAATCTAGGGAATTCTGTGATTTGTTGCACAATCCTGATAACTTATGTAATGGAAGTAACTTTCTGGTTTTCTGAGAATCAGCAGAAAACTACAATTCAACTACTTTAATTAATGGTTTTCCATAATGACCTCCTTAATTGTAAATGGGAACCAGAACAAATACCTAATTCAAACTCAACAAATATTACTTAGATGATAAGGATGATGATGATGATGATGACTGATGATGACTGATAATGACAATGGAGATAAAAACAACTTTTACTGTGAGTTTACTGG
The DNA here is from genome assembly GCA_003697995.1 of Taxidea taxus jeffersonii. Lineage (NCBI taxonomy): Eukaryota > Metazoa > Chordata > Mammalia > Carnivora > Mustelidae > Taxidea > Taxidea taxus. Next base: position 17,939 of record ML096350.1, on the reverse strand, counting down.
AGTCCAACCACTCATTACTGTCATTACTCTGCTGTGTGAGTGGTGGTTAGAGATGCTGAACATCTTGACCAAGTTCACACAGTTGTACAGGGACAATTCTGAATTTAGCTATTTTTGACACCAGTGTCTATGCTCTGACTTACTACATTTCTCTGTGCCAGACACTGTGCTAATTCTGCACCTGGAACACGATTTTCTAAAGTTCCCATCACAGAACCTTAAGTATTTAAGATATTCCGCTTAAACATTTCTTTTAAAACTAATATTGGGAAATGCTGCATACTCTAAATTCTCCATTTGCATATTCACAATGCATCTTATCATATTAAAGCCTCAGTCATATGCTTATTTAAAAAGCCTTTTGAACAGTGTTTCACCGAGACCTCCCAAAATTATTTGATCATAGGATTATTTGTATTTTTTAAATATAGTGATGTCTTAAAACCCTGATGGTAGATGGTAGAAATGGTATTCCCAAAGAACAGGGGAAAAGCTGTTTCAGAAGTCAAGGTAAAATGATTAAGCAATACTTCTAAGTAGAAATGTGCATGTTTCCAAACATAATTTATCCTTTATTCCAATTATGCAAAAAGCAAATATATATATATATATATATTTACATATATACACATATATATGTAATGTTTGTGTGGTTTGTGTGTATATGCATATAGAAAAATTAATGGTAAAAAATTATTAGCACTTAGTAGGGGCTAGAGCCATTTCATGAACTTTTATGTCAATATATTTAATAATTATAACAACCTGATAAGGTTATTATCCCAATTTTATCCCAATTTATTATCATCCTAATTTTACAAATGAAGAAACACATAGCAGAGTCAGATTTGAATATAACCAATCAAGCACTAAAGCTATGCCTTTAAAATAAACAAACACTTGGGGCGCCTGGGTGGCTCAGTGGGTTAAAGCCGCTGCCTTCGGCTCGGGTCATGATCCCAGGGTCCTGGGATCGAGCCCCACATCGGGCTCTCTGCTCTGCGGACAGCCTGCTTCCTCCTCTCTCTCTGCCTCTCTGCCTACTTGTGATCTCTGTCTATCAAATAAATAAATAAAATCTTTAAAAAAAAATAAAATAAAATGTCACTGAACAAATAAAGGTAATCTCTCTCTGTAAAACACAGAAAACACAAGATACCTGATTTTATTTTATTTTTATTTTTTAAAGATTTTATTTATTTATTTGATAGAGAGATAGAGAGAGAGCACAAGTAAGCAGAACAGCAGGCAGAGGGAGAAAGAGAAGCAGGCTCTCTGCTGAGCAGGGAGCCCAATGTGGGGCTCAATCCCAGGACCCTGGAATCATGAACTAAGCTGAAGGCAGCCGCTTAACCAACTGAGCCACCCAGTTGCCCCAAGATACCCGATTTTAAACAGATTTTAAAAGCATTTTTAAAATTTAGACATAATAGCATACAGTAAAGTGCACAAATATAAAGTTTAAAAAACATATGCCCATATACTTGAAGGAGGACAGAATATATGACCCCAAAACAAAATATGCCTTTTTGGCGTAAAGATTATGTTGAGCTAGTTGTTTTAAAGAAACTACAGACACAGGAAAAGCTCTGAAAACTTAGTAGAAATTACCCTTTTATGAAAGACATTTACATTTATAAGGAAATTCTCCATTTGTAAGGGTGTCTTCCTTTCTGTACCAGGAAGAGGAGATGATGCTAAATCTCTAGAATTTGATCAGTGAAGAAGGCAGGATCTTAAATCTGTATAACTATACCGTCTTTTATTTTGTTGCCTGAAAACTTTCCATAACTGCCCCTCTGTTCTCCTGCCACCAACATCTTTCTATCAATAGCTGGAGACAGTATCCAATGTGGTAATTTGAGCCATTTTGGAGAGTTACTCAGTTTCCTCGGTGCTTTCCATGTATATAGCAACTATAAATGTTTTCAGACTCCTGTTTATTTTTCTCCTGTTAATCTGTATTTTATTATGGGGTGGGGGTGTCTCAGCCAAGAACCTAGAAGGGTAGAAAGGAAATTACTTTTCCTCCTCAACATACCCAACACCCCAGTAGAGTTATAGAGCATTAACAGCACCACAAAAGGTCTTCTTGCACCTTTTCCCAGTCCCTTCCTTCCCCGACTATAGGCACCCACTATTCACTTTACAATTCTTATGGTGTAGTTTTACTTGTACCTAAACTTTTTTAAAAATGGAATTGTAAACTATGTACTCTTTGGGGTCTAACTTCTTTTCTTCAACATGATGTTTTAAAAAAAAATGTTTCCATGTGTTTATGTATTCTGGGGCCTTTCTTATTTGCTATTGCAGAGAAATATTCCTTGTGTGAATAACCCACAATTTGTTTACTCATCTCTGGTTGATGGACATTTGGATTATTTCCAGATTTGGGTCATTATGAATAAAGCTACCATAAACATCCTTGTATAAGTCTTTTAGCAAATATATGCTTTAATTTTTTGTATAAAATTATAATTGCTAGAATTCAGACTTATGTATATTTAACTATTTTCCAAACTGTTTTCCACAGTAACTATAGAATTCACATTTCAACCAGTAATGTATGAGAGATTTAGTTGCTCCTTATCCTATTCATCATTTGGTATTGTATTTATTTTAGAAATCCTACTGAAAGTACAGTGGAATCTCATTCTAATTCTAATTCACATTTTCCTAATATGTAATTATATTGATCATCTTTTCATGAGCTCAGTATTCGCATATCGTGTGTGTGTGTGTGAAACTGTCAAAATAATTTTTCTTTTTTTAAAAATTGGGTGATGTGTCTTTTTATTATTGAGATTAGACATTCTTAAGTGGGACATGCACAATATTTTACCATTAAGTATGATGCTTGCTATAAGATTGTACATGTCTTCTATCAAATTGAGGTAATTTCCTTCTACTCCCAGTATTCTGAGACTCTTTAACATGAAGAAGGGTTGATTATTGTCAAATTTTTTCCTGTGTCTACTGAGATGAGCATTTTTTTTTTGCCTTTATATTATCAATGTCTCTAGTCACAATGATGTTTGAATACAAACTAAGTCTTCCTACGATAACCTCACTTAGTCAAAATTATTTTTCATTTTTATGTATTTCTGGATTTAGCATGTTAATATATTCTTAAGTATATTTATAACTAGATTCATGTAGATTATTTGTGATTTTATTTTCTCATAAGTTCTTGGCAATGTTTGGTATTAATCTTATGGTGACTCATAATAAATTGGTAAATGGTCCCTCCTCAATTTTCTGAAATAAATAAAAATCATTTCTTTACTAAACATTTAAATAATTTTCTAGTGAAGATATCTTGGCCTGATATATCGTTTTTAAAACTGTTTTCCAAAAAGATGAAAATTCAAAATTAGAAAGGAAGATATTTCTATGTTCCACATTAGAATGAAAATAACCTAATAAAATATCTGAAGTTAAAAGCACTTTATAAACTATAAATGCTCCATGAATGGATCAAAGAATGACTCACAAAGAAAATTGGGTTAAAATTAAATTGAATGATACAGAATACACAATATGTACCAATATGTACCATTATATATGAAACACAGCTAAAATACTGATAAGAGGAAATTATATAGCTTTAAGTGTTTATATTAGAAGATAAAAGAAAGATTAAAAATTCCACTTACAAAGCAATGAAAAAAAGGGCATATTAAACTAAAGAAAGATGAAAATAAGAATGAGAGAAATTAGTGAAATAGGAAAAAAATAGAAAAAATCACCATATGCATAAGTTGGTCCATTAAAAAATTAATGAAACTGATAACCACTTAAAAAGTTGGTAAAACTGGGGCACCTAGGTGGCTCAGTTGGTTAAATATCTGCCTTTGGCTCGGTGATGGTCCCAGGATCCTGGGATGGAGATGTCCCATTTAGTCCTTGCTTGGTAGGGAGCCTGCTTCTCTCTCTCCCTCTGCCTGCAGCTTCCGCTGCTTGTGCTTGCTCTCTCTCTCTCTCTCTCTCTCTCGCTATCTCACTCTTTACATTTATTACATAAATAAATATATAAAATATTTTAAAAATTTTGGTAAAATCAAAGTCACACAGATTGATAAGACTCTAACATTATGTTAGAGATTTTTCTTGAACTTTACCGTTCTTTACTCATTCTCAACTGGAAATGGAAAGCTAATCCATTTTTCTCTGCTACCTTCTTCAACACTTTGCAGAAACACACACATAAATACACATACACACTCCATCCTAGAGCAAGTTTGAAGTGCATTTGTTTCCTTTTGGCTTCCCATAATTTCAAATGTGTCACCCAAATTCCTCATTTGGAAAAATAATCTGTTTTCAATTCTTTATCTATTTTCAACATTGAAATTTTTAATATTGAATTATCCTTTTATGTCAGCACTCTAATAGATATATTGTATAATTTATATCCTAATAGACACATGAATCTGGGCTTTATTGACTGAAATAAGAATGCTTTTGTAATCCTTCAAAAATCATTTGACAGTATTAAATAATAAAATTTCTATTTATTCTGTTTACCAAACTTTACTTCTTCTTAGAATACCTACACATTTTCCCATGTGAAGTTTCCAGAAGTTTCAGACAATAATATTCTACACCAAATGGTGAATTCTTCCACTGAGAAATATGTTGATTAAACAATAATGACATTAATTTTTTCAGAAGTCTTTAAACTATTTCAGGTATTTCAGATTTATTTTACTTATAAATTATACTCTTCTAGGGCATTTACATATTTGTTATGCCCTTTTGAATAAAATTTTGACTGATTTCATTTGGGAGCAGAGGAAAAAAACATTCACAAAATCCTTAATAGATTTTGCAAAGTTTTAAAATAGTTTTACAAAGTCCCATGTCTCTCTCTTTCTTTTTAAGATTTTATTTATTTATTTGACACACAGAGAGAGATCACAAGTAGGCAGAGCAGCAGGCAGAGAGAGGAGGGTAAGCAGGCTCCCTGCTGAGCAGAGAGCCTGATGCAGTACTCGATCCCAGGACCCTGAGATCATGACCTGAGCCAAAGGCAGAGGCTTAACTCATTAAGCCACCCAGGCGCCCCCATGTTTCCTTTTTATATAGCCTGTATTTACTCTGTTTTTATAAGGTATTTTATAGCAATTGATTTTCATATCAAAGAAACTTTCTATATTTTGATGGGACAACAACCCAACATTCATCTTTCTCTGTCTTCCTGCCTGGAACATATATATAATGGTTGAGGAAGATCATCCATTTTGTGACCATGAAGAAATAAACACAAAATGAATATAAGCAGAAAGATGGAATGATCAAGGGTGATGCTACTATCTTAGAGGCACATACTGGCTCCAGACTATGTACAATAACTCTTTCTTGTAAGAAAAATACATAAGCCGCCAGAGGGGAGAGTAGAGTGAAGAGGGTTAAAAAAGCAAAACACCAGGGATTTTTTAGGAAATTGAAACTGTATGATATTATAATGGTGGACATATGACATTATTCTTTTGTTGATATCCATAGAATTTCCAAGCATGAAGAGTAAACCTTCATTTATGTAGTTTTTAAAAATTATCAGTTAGGAAGTAGATTACAAAATGTTGAAATGCAGGATGTGACAAGAAATACAACTTTTAAAGTGTATGAAACAATCTCACTGAAGTGAGGAAAATGTGCTTAATTAAGTAACTTTGGAAATGAGAAGAGACTATAAGATTATTGGCAAAAGAATTGTATATAAGCACAGTACTTTAGTTAAAGAAGTCCCCCCTCCCAGGGGTACAGGCTAATCATTGTGATAATACAATACATGCACATTGCAGATGAAAAATTAACTGATGCTGGAGAGTGGAAACCATATTTTTCACTGTTTGAGTGAGAATTTACAAACAAACAAGGTGAGAGGGTTAGAATGAACCACATGGTAATGTATTTAAGATAACGATATAAGTATGAACTCATGTTTAGCTTAATGGAGATATGCAGTTATTTATAGAAATATTTACAATTGTGTGTATATGCACAGGCTATCTTTCCTTGCTCTGTCAGCTGAAAATGTGTGGGACCAGCAACTACCTAGCAGCACAAGCAAACATAGTTTCTGTATCTGGTTTCTAATACCATTCTCCAATAAAAGGTATTGCATTAATAACTTAAAGTGTTGATTTCTTCATTTATTGTAAAAAGGTCAAAATTATAATGCTGTATTTTATATTGCTGAGGTTTCTACAAATAAAGATTTAATTGTGTGGAGGTTTTTGGGTTTTTTTTGGAAGATTTTATTTATTTATTTTAGAGAGAGAGAGCACATGCATGTGCAGGGAGGGGCAGAGGAGGGAGAAAGAGAATCTCCAGCAGATGCTTCACGGAATATGGAGCCTGACACAGTCTTGATCTCATGACCCTATGATCATGACCTGAGCTGAAAGTAATAGACGCTTAACCAACTGAGCCACGCAGATACCCCAATTGTGTTTTTAAAAGTATACTTTTCAAGGATAAGAGGATCAATTTTTGAAGAATGTTTCCAAAAATTACCAATCTACAGAAACCCCTCCATATTCTCATTAAAGAAACGATAAATAAAATGTCATATCATGACTCTGAGGACTCTTGTTTTTAGTGAAATAAGTTTTGTTCAAGTGAAAATACATGTAAATATCTTATTGAGTATGCTCTACCTAAGGAATAACTAAATGAAGATTTTTCTTTGAGTAAATTCTCATTTATTCAGTAGGCTATATTCAAATTTACAATCCTTTCCATAAATTTACAGGATTTTTTTTTTTTATTTGGCAGGATTTTTAAGGGAAAATGATTTCTCTAAGCTAGGGAAATCTTTATTTTTATTTTTATTTATTTATTTGACAGAGAGAGAGATCACAAGCAGGCAGAGAGATAGGCAGAGAGAGAGAGGGGAAGCAGGCTCCCCACTGAGCAGAGAGCCCAATGCAGGGCTCGATCCCAGGACCCTGAGATCATGACCTGAGCCTAAGGCAGAGGCTTAACCCACTGAGCCACCCAGATGCCCCTAGGGAACTCTTTTTATCGGGTGGTTGATTTCTGGTTAATTATGGTTCTTCCCCAAATAACTGAAGTCAAATGGAAAAGTTTTGTAAAACACACAGGGATAGAGCAGAATATGTAAAATTTGGAGGTAGAAGGAACTGAAACAAATCCCTTTCAATATCTAGGTTTTAGTCAACTCACTACAAATCAATCAAGAATTAATGACATATATGAGTAAAATGGAAGCTCTCACAGGCCAAAGAAAACAATCCCATTATCCCAATATGCAAGGTATTTTTTAATGGCTCTATTAAAAATCTTTCTACTTACCAACATAAATTTCAAAGGTCTGTAAAAGAGGATAAGGCACTAAATTCCTATCATAAATTGACAGAACTAGTGTCTTAAACTAAGCTACCCAATTAGAAACTGATAAACTGAAATGGAGAGAATAAGACAGAACTAGGCAATGCAGAAAAAGATCTATCCTTGGTCTGCTCACCAGATACAAAATATCAACACAAGTCAAGCCCACAGCCTAAAACCTAGCTTGTCAAGGAAACAGGATACAGGTAGCCATGCAATGTGTTAATGTACTGAATAAATCAAATATCCAATAAAAAGTAAGAGGTTTTTATGAATCTGTTGCCAAAAATTAATAATTCCTTTCTCGTAGATAAAGTAGATAGATGATATTAAGGACACTGCAAAAACTTCATCTGGAGTTTGAGATAGAAGTCTCTCTCCATTCAGGGAGTAACATGAAGAAAGAAATGGTCTCCCCTGCCTTTCAGTATACTGAGCCTAAATAGCAAAGGCTGTCATCAACCAATGTATGGCTATTTGTTTTGGGGTAAAGGAGATTGACATAGACAAAACCATACCCACTCTCATAAGGTCTCTTCATTGAGATATTCTCCTAATTCCTAAGCTCAATGTTGCCATTGGAGGTTCTTAAAAGACCTAGATCCGCATCAAGGCCACACTGCCTCTTAGGACAAAAATGGTTCCCATGTCCAATATTCCTGCTCTAGTTTAAATACCTACATTTGCATTTCCCTACTAAGTCTTCCACGTTTACTTGGGTTCTGAATTTACTATGAAATATGTCCATACCTCCATACTACCTTCATCTCTTGTGGGTAACTAACATTTATAAACATTTCTTCTAACTTTGCTCATATCCCAACTCTTGCCTTTCTGTCTTTGTGTTCCAAGGCTCTCATATCAAAGGAAATCACTTTGTCTTTTTCTCCATTTAATCACAAATACAGAATCACCTATAAAGCTTTTGGCTTCAAGATGTTATTGATAGTTTGTGCCCACAGATGCCCAGAGAAGATCAGTATTTCCAATGATCCTTGAAATCTTTCCTGCCTCAGATATAAGACTTTTTCAATCTTGAAAATCTTCTTGTATCACTCTCATGCCAGCAGGGATACTCCCATCTGAGTCTCTTCCTCCATTAGTGGAAAGTGCTTCTCTGTTGTTTGCTAAGCCTTCAACTCTCTTTTATGTTTACTTCATTCTTTCTCTCACACGTGTAGGTCTAAAGTTACTTACTGGTCCAAAATGCTTTCATTTCTCCCCCTCTTCTTTTTTTTCCTCTATGTTTGAGGCCTATATTTTCCCTAATATATTTCAGATTATTTCTTGTAGAGTCTTACACAGTGAAAGATTGGAGGTTACTGGATTCTGAATCCATGTAAGTAGCCATTTTTACCCTCCCTGAACTATAGTCCTTCTCTTTTTCATATTCATATATGTCAAGCCTCAACCTCAAATTCTCTCTCTCTTTTTTTAATATCTGAAAAATTCCCTTTTAAAAAAAGGCTGTTCTTCAAGCTTGACCACTATGTGTAAAGACCAAAAAGTATCTTTTAAATCCCCTTGTGTGTCTCTTTCTGACTGCTACATAGAGATACTGAGTTCTAAACATTATAAATCTCTTATTATTTGATTTATAATTATTCAGTTTCGTTTTCTAATCTAACCCAAGAAAATGTACATTTATGCCCCTTCAGAAAATTCTGTTTAACTATTTATAAGTAAAACTTGCTATTCTACAATGTTTCTTTTTTTTTTTTTTTAAGATTTTATTTATTTATTTGACAGAGAGAGAGACCAGGAAAGAGGCAGATGGAGAGGGAGAAGCAGGCCCCCCCATCAAGCAGGGAGCCTGAGGCAGGGCTTGATCCCAGGACCCACAGATCATGACCTGAGCTGAAGGCAGTTGCTTAACCAACTGAGCCACCCAGGAGCCCTCTACAATGTTTCTGTAACAGTATATGTTTCTGAAGATGTAAATATTATCAGCTGATTAAACAAACTTAATACTCTGCTTTTTTTTTTTAAGATTTTATTTGTTTATTTGACAGAGAGAGATCACAAGTAGACAGAGAGGCAGGTAGAGAGAGAGAGAGGGAAGCAGGCTCCCTGCTGAGAAGAGAGCTTGATGCGGGGCTCAATCCTAGGACCTTGAGATCATGACCTGAGCCGAAGGCAGAGGCTTAACCCACTGAGCCACCCAGGTGCCCGTACCTTGCTTTTTTTTAAGCAAAAAAGGAAAGAGGTAATAACCAGGAATCTGGGGAGATGATCAATATATCTAATACCTGTGTTTTTCCTTCTTTGGCCTAAAATGTAATTCTGAACAGGATAAATTGGGGTTGCTAATTTAATTCCTAGGTAACAGTGCCCAGACCTAACAAGCAAATGTCCAAATCTGTTATACTCAGTTTAGTTTAAAACTTACCATCTGGTTTGGAATTATGGCTAAAAAAATATAATAAACACTAAAAGTAATCCAATGTGGCACAAACTGCTGCAACAACATAGGCTGAAAATCTGCTATATAGCACTCCGTTTATTTGAATTGAACTTTAAAGATTTCCTCAGAAACAGTTACTTACTTCTGCAATGCTGTGATTCCAAGCAACTCCAATGTACAGAGGTCATCACATGTAGGAAACTCACTAAGAGCCTTCACATGGGGCATGCTGTGCCTTTCATGCCAGGTCATTGCAGACATGTGCATCAGCTCCCAGCTGGTATGATGTGTGGTAGGTCTGAGTGCTTATTTCCCTTTTCCATCTCCTGGTTTAACCTGTAGAACGGACACAAAGGAAGTCAATGGGGAATCACTTACTAGCTTGATAGTGGTACTCTAACTCAATACAGCTGATACTCCTAGTGGGACATGTCTTGCTGATATACAGTCATGGTCCAAGCCTGAAAGAGCACTGAGACACCTATTTGAGTTCCTGAGTTTGGACAGGTCGCATTTAAAAAGGTTACTATAGTATTTACATTACTCTGTGACAAAGGATGATCTTATTTACCGTAAAGAGACAACAGTTTTGTATAAGGGGATATTTTATCTATGGAATGTCTGCTAGAAATCAATTATACATTTCTTTCAGAAAGCACAATAATGTAAGATCCAGGTCTATTTTTAAAAAATTTTTTAAATTTTTTTAACGAATCAGCTATAGAGAGGATCAGGAAGAGGACAAACAACCACAACTTCAATGTAAAACATAAAAGTACTCTACTCTAGCCCTCCAAGATGGCTTTCAAATGCATCACTGCTAGTGAAAATGTTAAGAAATATATAGAAGATATGGGTTCTTCAAAAAGCTGATAGGATGTTGAGAGCGAAAACTGGTAAATAACAGTGCTTTAATGTGTTCTTTTTAAAGTACAAATATTGAGTCAAGATGGCGGAGAAGAAGCAGGCTGCGACGACATCAGGTAGCAGGAGATCAGCTAGCTAGCTTATCAAAACATTGCGAACACCTACAAATCCAACAGGAGATTGAAGAGAAGAAGAGCAACAATTCCAGAAACAGAAAATCAACCACTTTCTGAAAGGTAGGACTGGAGAAGTGAATCCAAAGTGACAGGAAGATAGACTGTGGGGTTAGGGGCTGGCTCCCAGCAAACAGCAGAACAACAGAGCACAAAGTCAGGACTTTTAAAAGTCTGCTCCACTGAGGAACATCACTCCAGAGGCTAAACCGGGGTGAAGCACAAGTGGGGTCAGCGTGGCCCCAGATCCCACAGGGTCACAGTAGGATCAGGAGTGTCTGAGTGTTGCAGAGCTCACAAGGATTAGAGTGGGGAAGCTGGCTACAGAGACAGCTGGGGAGTGAGCTCTCAACTCTGGGTTACCTTGAATTGTAATCTGTGACATAGGCCACTGCTCTGTGAGTGGGGTCCCCACAAGATCCGTGGAGACCCCCCACTGGAAGAGCTCAGGGATCTGTGGGGTTCAGAGACTCCAGGCAGAGCTGTGTGCCAGAGACAGAGATGCTTGGTCACAGGCAGGGTGAGCTTGGAGCATGGCCGGAGGTCAGGAAGACAAAAGTGATTGAGTGCTTTTCTCAGAGGGCACACTGAGGAGTGGGGCCCCTGAGCTCTTGGCTCCTCCGGGCTGGAGATTGGGAGGCTACCATTTTTATTCCCATATTCCAGAACTCTACAGAAAACATTCAGGGAACAAAAGCTCCTGAAAGCAAACCTGAGCAGATTACTTAGCCTGGCCCCTGGTAAGGGTGGTGCAATTCCACCTTGGGCAAAGACACTTGAGAATCACCACAACAGGCCCCTCCCCCAGAAGATCAACAAGAAATCCAGCCAAGACCAAGTTCACTTACCAAGGAGAACAGCGGAATTCCAGAGGAGGAGAAAGCAAAGCATGGAATTCATGGCTTTCTCCCCATGATTCTTTCATCTTGCAAAGTTAATTAATTTTTCTTAATCTTATTTTTCTTCTGCTAAATTTTTTTAACTTTTACCCTTTCCTCTTTTAACATTTTTTTAACTAGTTTATCTTAACAATACCTTTCATAAAAAAATAATAATCTTTTTCGAACATTCAATATTATGGTCATATTTCATCCTTCATTGAATCTAACTTTACTTTCTGTATACACATAGGGTTTTTTCTTCTAGAAAATTTGGGGTACAACTTCTTCTAATAGATCAAAATATACCCTAAATCTAGCTCTGGGCTTTTTCTAGTCTCCAGTCTGAGCAAATTCTCTCCATTTTCTTTTTCTTTATTCTCCCAACAAACTTACTTTATCAACTCATTTTTTAGAAATTTAAACTTTTTTTTCATCTTTATAGGTATATTCCAATGCTTCATTGTGTTTACCCTTATATATGTTTTTCATTCTTTAAAATTTGGGGAGGTAGTTTCTTCTGGGAGACAAAAATACTCCCCAAATTAAGTGGATGACACTGTTCTAGTCACAAGTCTAATATAAATATTTTTTTCTTTTTTATATTTTTTCTTTATTTGTTTTCTTTTATAATTATTTTTTCTGGGGGTGCCTGGGTGGCTCAGTTGGTTAAGCGGCTGCCTTCGGCTCAGGTCATGATCCCAGCGTCCTGAGATCGAGTCCCACATCGGGCTCCTTGCTCAGCAGGGAGGCTGCTTCTCCCTCTGCCTCTGCCTGCCTCTCTGTCTGCCTGTGCTTACTCTCTCTCTCTCTAACTAATAAATAAATTAAAAAAATCTTTAAAAAAAATAAAATGTATGTGACCAATAAAAAAAAATTATTTTTTTCTGAACTTCTTTTTATTCCCTTTCTCCCCACCCACGATTTGGGGTCTCTTCTGATTTAGATAAAGCACATTTTCCTGGGGTCTTTGCCACCCTTTTGGTATTTCATTTGCTCCTTCACATATTCTTATCTGGACAAAATGACAAGGCAGAAACACTCACCACAAAAAAAAGAATAAGAGGTAGTACCGAAGGCTAGGGACCTAATCAGTACAGATATTGGTAATATGTCAGATCTATAAATCAGAATGATGATCCTCAAGGTACTAGCCGGGCTTGCAAAAGGCATTGAAGATATTAGAGAAACCCTTTCTGGAGAAATAAAAGCCCTCTCTGGAGAAATAAAAGAACTAAAATATAATCAAGTTGAAATTTTAAAAAGCTACTAATGAGGTGCAATCAAAAATGGAGGCCCTTACTGCTAGGATAAATGAGGCAGAAGAAAGAATTATTGATATAGAAAACCAAATGAATAAGGAAGAGAATAAAGAATAAAAAAGAATTTTAGAGAGAATAAAGAAGCTGAGCAAAAGAGAGACAAACAAACCACGAGGGGAGAATTCGAGAGATAAGTGATATGATAAGATGAAACAACATAAGATTAGTTGGGATTCCAGAAGAAGAAGAGAGAGGGGAGCAAAAGGTATATTGGAGTGAATTATTGTAAAGAATTTCCCTAATATGGCAAAGGGAACAAGCATCAAAATCCAGAAGGTGTAGAGAATCCCCCTCAAAATCAATAAGGATAGGTCCACAACGCGTCTCATAGTAGTAAAATTACAAGTCTTAGCGACAAAGAGAAAATCCTGAAAGCAGCCTGGGAAAAGAAGTCTGTAACATACTATGGTAAAAATATTAGATTGGCAGCATACTTCTCCACAGAGACCTGGCAGGCCAGAAAGAACTGGCATGATATATACAGAGCACTAAATGAGAAAAACATGCAGCCAAGAATACTATATCCAGCTAGGCTATCATTGAAAATAGAAGGAGAGATAAAAAGCTTCCAGGACAAACAAAAACTGAAAGAATTTGCAAACGCCAAACCAGCTCTACAGGAAATATTGAAAGGGGTCCTCTAAGCAAAGAGAGACCCTAAACGTAGTAGATCAGAAAGGAACAGAGAATATACAATAACAGTCACTTTACAGGCAATACAATGGCACTAAATTCATATCTCTCAAGAGTTACCCTGAATGTAAATGGGCTAAATGCCCCAATCAAAAGACATAAGGTATCGGAATGGATAAAAAAACAAAACCCATCACAATGCTGCCTACAAGAAACTCATTTTAGACCCAAAGACAACTCCAGATTTAAATGGGGGGTGGAAAACAATTTACCATGCTAATGGACATCAGAAGAAAGCTGGGGTGGCAATCCTTATATCAGATCAATTAGATCTTAAGCCAAAGACTATAATAAGAGATGAGGAAGGACACTATATCATCCTCAAAGGGTCTGTCCAACAAGAAGATCTAACAATTTTAAATATCTATGCCCCTAACATGGGAGCAGCCAACTATATAAACCAATTAATAACAAAATAAAAGAAACACATTGACAATAATACAATAATAGTAGGGGACTTTAACACTCCCCTCAATGAAATGGACAGATCATCCAAACAAAAGATCAACAAGGAAATAAAGGTCTTAAATGACACACTGGACCAGAAGGACATCACAGATCTATTCAGAACATTCCATCCTAAAGCAACAGAATATACATTCTTCTCTAGTGCACATGGAACATTCTCCAGAATAGATCACATCCTGGGTCATAAATCAGGTCTCAACCTGTATCAAAAGATTGGAATCATTCCCTGCATATTTGCAGACCACAATGCTCTGAAGCTAGAACTCAATCACCAGAGGAAAATTGGAAAGAACCCAAATACATGGAGACTAAACAGCATCCTACTAAAGAATGAATGGGTCAACCAGGAAATTAAAGAAGAATTGAAAATTTTCATTGAAACAAATGATAATGAAAACACGACAGTTCAAAATCTGTGGGACACAGCAAAGGCAGTCTTGAGAGGAAAGTATATAGCGATACAAGCCTTTCTCAAGAAACAGGAAAGGTCTCAAATACACAACCTAATCCTACACCTAAAGGAGCTAGAGAAGCAGCAACAAAGAAAGCCTAAACCCAGCAGGAGAAGCCAAAGAATAAAGATCAGAGCAGAAATCAATGAAATAGAAACCAAAAACCAATAGAACAAATCAATGAAACTGGGAGCTGGTTCTTTGAAAGAATTAATAAGATTGATAAACCCCTGGCCAGACTTATCAAAAAGAAAATAGAAAGGACCCAAATAAATAAAATCATGAATGAAAGAGGAGAGATCACAACCAATACCAAGGAAATACAAACAATTATAAGAACATATTATGAGCAACACTATGCCAACAAATTAGACAATCTGGAAGAAATGGATGCATTACTAGAGACATATAAACTACCACAACTGAATCAGGAAGAAACAGAAAACCTGAACAGACCCATAACCAGTAAGGAGATTGAAAGAGTCATCAAAAATCTCCAAACAAACAAAAGCCCAGGGCCAGACGGCTTCCCAGGGGAATTCTACTAAACATTTAAAGAAGAATTAATTCCTGTTCTCCTGAAACTGTTCCAAAAAATAGAAATGGAAGGACAATTTCCATACTTATTTTATGAGACCAGCATTACCTTGATCCCCAAACCAGACAAGGATCCCATCAAAAAAGAAAATTACAGACTAATATCCTTGATGAACACAGATGCGAAAATTCACCAAAATACTAGCCAATAGGACCCAACAGTACATTAAAAGGATTATTCACCACGACCAAGTGGGATTTATTCCAGGGCTGCAAGATTGGTTCAACATCTACAAATCCATCAATGTGATACAATACATTAATAAAAGAAAGAACCAGAAACATAGGATACTCGCAATAGATGCTGAGAAAGCATTTGACAAAGTACAGCATCCCTTCCTGATCAAAACTCTTCAAAGTGGAGGCATAGAGGGCACATACCTCAATATTACCAAAGTCATCTATGAAAAACCCATGCAAATATCATTCTCAATGGAGAAAAACTGAGAGCTTTTCCACTAAAGTCAGGAACACAGCAGGGATATCCATTATCACCACTGTTATTCAACATAGTACTAGAAGTCCTAGCCTCAGTAATCAGACAACAAAAAGAAAAGCCATCCAAATCGGCAAAGAAGAAGTCAAACTATCACTCTTTGCAGATGATATGATACTTTATGTGGAAAACCCAAAAGACTCCAGTCCAAATCTGCTAGAACTTGTACAGGAATTCAGTAAAGTGTCAGGATATAAAATCAATGCACAGAAATGAGTTGCATTTGTACAGAAATCAGTTGCATTTCTTTACACCAACAACAAGGCAGAAGAAAGAGAAATTAGGGAGTCAATCCCATTTACAATTGCACCCAAAACCATAAGATACCTAGGAATAAACCTAACCAAAGAGGCAAAGAACCTATACTCAGAAAACTATAAAGTACTCATGTAGAAATTGAGGAAGACACAAAGAAATGAAAACGTTCCATGGTCCTGGATTAGAAGAACAAGCATTGTGAAAATGTGTATGCTACCTAAAGCAATCTATACATTTAATGCAATCCCTATCAAAATCCCATCCATTTTTTTCAAAGAAATGGAACAAATAATCCTAAAATTTATATGGAACCAGAAAAGACCTTGGATAGCCAAAGGAATATTGAAAAAGAAAGCCAAAGTTGGTGGCATCACAATTCCAGACTTCAAGCTCTATTATAAAGCTGTCATCATCAAGGCAGTATGGTACTGGCACAAAAACAGACACATATATCAATGGAACAGAATAGAGAGCCCAGAAATAGACCCTCAACTCTATGGTCAACTAATCTTTGACAAAGCAGGAAAGAATGTCCAATGGAAAAAAGACAGCCTCCTCAACAAATCGTGTTGGGAAAATTGGACAGCCACATGCAAAAAAATGAAATTGGACCATTTCCTTACAACACACATGAAAATAGACTCAAAATGGATGAAGGACCTCAATGTGAGAAAGGATTCCATCAAAATCCTTGAGGAGAACAGAGGCAGCAACCTCTTAGACGTCAGCCGCAGCAACTTCTTCCTAGGATCATTGCCAAAGGCAAGGGAAGAAAGGGCAAACATGAACTATTGGGATTTCATCAAGATCAAAACTTTTGCACAGCAAAGGAAACAGTTAACAAAACCAAAAGACAAGGGAGAGAATGGGAGAAGATATTTGCAAAGGACATATCAGATAAAGGGCTAGTATCCAAAATCTATAAAGAGCTTAGCAAACTCAACACCCAAAGAACAAATAATCCAATCAAGAAACGGGCAGAGGACATGAACAGACATTTCTGCAAAGAAGACATCCATATGGGCATCAGACACATTAAAAAAATGCTCCACATCACTCAGCATCAGAGAAATAGAAATCAAAACCACAATGAGATCCTACCTCACACCAGTCAGAATGGCTAAAATGAACAAGTCAGGAAATGACAGATGCTGGCAAGATGCGGAGAAAGGGGAACCCTCCTACACTATTGGTTGGAATGGAAGCTGGTGCAACCACTCTGGAAAACAACACGGATGTTCCTCACAACGTTGAAAATAGTGCTACCCTACAACCCAGCAATCACACTACTGGGTATTTACCCTAAAGATACAAATGTTGTGATCCGAAGGGGCACGTGCACCCAAATGTTTATAGCAGCATTGTCCACTATATCCAAACTATGGAAAGAACCTAAATGTACATCAACAGATGAAAGGATAAAGAAGATGTGGTATATATATATATATATATATATGTATACACTATATATATACTATGCAGTCATCAAAAGAAATGAAATCTTGCCATTTGCGATGATGTGGATGGAACTAGAGGGTATTATGCTTAGTGAAATAAGTCAATTGGAGAAAGACAACTATCATATGATCTTCCTGATATGAGGAAGTGGAGATGCAATGTGGGGGGTTGGCGGGTAGGAAAAGAATAAATGAAACAAGAGGGGATCGGGGGGAGACAAACCATAAGAGACTCTTTATCTCACAAAACAAACAGAGGGTTGCTGGGGGAAGGGGGGTTGGGAGAGGGTAGTGGGGTTATGGACATTGGAGAAGGTATGTGTTAGGGTGAGTGCTGTGAAGTGTGTAAACCTGGCGATTCACAGACCTGTACCCCTGGGGCTAATAATACATTATATCTTTATAAAAAAATAAAATAAAAGTACAATTATTTATCTATATAATTTTCTGTAATTTTTACACATTATTGGTCAGTCATAGCTGATATTCCTAATTGTTGACTTAAAGTGAAAAAA
>ML096349.1:17938-33674 GCA_003697995.1 Taxidea taxus jeffersonii | reverse complement strand
AAAATTTTATAGAATGCATAGTAATTAATAAATTATCCACATATTTATTTTATTATTTATCCAAATAGCCAAATAAGCATAACAATAATGAAGTTGAATAGTTTTGATATTTTGTCAATTGTCAGACATTTAAAAATCATAGATTTATACTTTTAGTCATTTTTTTAAAATAAAAGATTTTATTTTTTTGACAGACAGAGATCACAAGTAGGCAGAGAGGCAGGCAGAGAGAGAGAGAGAGGGGGAAGCAGGCTCCCTGCTGAACAGAGAGCCGGATACGGGGCTTGATCCCAGGACCCTGGGATTATGACCTGGGCCGAAGGCAGACACTAATGACGGAATCATCCAGGCGCCCCTCTAACTTATATTCTTAAAATGATCATTGTGGCTACTGGGGAGAGCAGATGAAACCAGGGGCCAAGCATGCTTGTTAGCAGACTCCTAAGGCTATTGTAGGAGTCCGGGCAGGTTGGTGGTATTAGGGTGGTGGAGATAGAATTGGTGAGAATTAGTCTGGATCTGTTTTTTAAAAGAAGAACCAAGATTTGCTTATAGATTGGTGTAGAATGTAATAGAGAAGATTCAAAAATGACTCCATGATTTTTGACCCAAACAACTGGCAAGTGACAGTGCTTTTTACTTGCCTTTTAGGATTGTTGTGAGGATTATTTAACTGAAATAACATAGGTAAAATGTCTATTACAATGTCTACTGCCTAGTAATTGCTCAATAAATGGTAGTCATATTTTATTATCTTCTCATTTTCTCCTCTCTAGAGCCATGCAAGATTCTGATGTTATGCTTTTGTTTTTGTTTTCTAGAAAAAGAAATTGGTCAAGAAATTAAATGATTTGGTCAAGGTCATACAGTTAATGAATTGAAAAATCCAGCTTAGAATTAGAAATTTCTCTATGTGGGGCACCTGGGTGGCTCAGTGGTATAAGCCTCTGCCTCTGGCTTAGGTCACGATCTCAGGGTCCTGGGATCGAGCCCCGCATAGGGCTCTCTGCTCAGCAAGGAACCTGTTTCCCCTTCTCTCTCTGCTTGCCTCTCTCTCTACTTGTGATCTCTCTCTGTCAAATAAAAAAATAAAATCTTAAAAAAAAAAAAAGAAAGGAATTTCTCTATGAAAGGAAGTACAGAGAGCCTTTGAGGGCAGTTAGACCAGGATAGCGGTTGGCATTTGCCAAGTGTGGTTTGAGAATCTGGAATTTAAACTTTGGTTATCTGCACGTGTGATTTAGAAGAGGAGCATATCAAATTGCCTCTTGGGGTGCCTGGTTGGCTTAGTTGGTGGAGCATCAGACTCTTGATTTCAGCTCAGGTCTTAATCTCGGGGTTGTAGGTGTGAGCCCTGCATTAAACAAACAAACAAACAAAGAAACAAAACAACAAAACCTCTTTATGGAGGCAGAGATCAGGATTTCTGAGTCTCTGGAAGAGTCAATTAGTGATGAGGACAGTTCATCAGGAAATCAGAAACTTTTCACTCTTGAGTCTAAATCAATTTAGATTACTGCTTTGCCCTTCCTGCACCTGTTAGTCTCGATGAGCTACAGTCATTTAACAGCAGCAGTTCCCAGTGTCTCTTGGTTTTTGCATTCCAGGCACCATTCTAGGCCCTTTACCTATATTATTTTTCCTTTGATCCTCACAACAGCCCCAAGAGGGAAATACTATAGTTATTCCTAGTTCACAAGTTAGGAAACTAAGGCATGCTCTGGTTGAGTAACTTGCACAAGGTGACACAGCTAAGTTGTAGCAGAGCCAGGGTTTGAAACCAAGCATCAGAACTCACCTGCTTTCAAGTTCCACTTGTTCATTTTGTAGATACTAAAACCGAAACTCAGTTTGAGAGGTCAAGCGCCTTGCTTAAGATCACACAGCTAGGGGCGCCTGGGTGGCTCAGTGGGTTGAGCCGCTGCCTTCGGCTCAGGTCATGATCTCAGGGTCCGGGGATCGAGTCCCACATCGGGCTCTCTGCTCAGCGGGGAGCCTGCCTCCCCCTCTCTTTGCCTGCCTCTCTGCCTACTTGTGATCTCTCTATCTGTCGGATGAATGGATAAAATCTTTAAAAAAAAGATCACACAGCTAGTTGATGGCAGAACCTACAACTCTCAAACCCTAGCTCAAGTCTCTTTGACCATCCTGGGCTGAAAGGAGCTTTTGCTTGCCCGTTGGAGGCTTTCGCCTGCTTAAGGAATGGATCCAGATCTGGGAGAGTGTTTGATTTTTGGCTTGATGGTTTTGAAATTATAGCTTCTTATATCTTTTTTCAATCTTGTTTTATGAACCTGGTTGGGAGACCGTATTCACAGTTCTCTGCTTGGTTTCCACATGTGATCAATATCAGACCCCTGCAAACAAGTCAGTTCCAAAAGTTTTTCTTTAAACACTAGAATTGCAAGGAATTTTGATGGAGTTAGGACTTGCCTCCCCTTTTCCTCCTTCTCACTATAAAACTGTAAGAAAAAGTATCACTGGTATGAAGGAAATGGAGTAAGTCCTGTTTGAATTTGCATCTCAAAATTAGTTCCTGAAATGAAAGCTCTGCAACTCAGCCTTGACCCTATGGGCTTAGGAAGACCATTTCAATTTCTTACAGGGGCAGAAATGTGGAATAGTGACGGTAAACTTCCAGTGGGTAGTGGTCTAAACTGCAGTCAATTTACAAATTTCCTGTCTTAGTTTCTTCACATACAGAGTTTTTCTTGCAAGAGTCAGTGAGTGAATTCCTAAATATTATTCCTAAATAACTCATTTGTTGTCCAGCATAATAAAAAATGCTTGCTTCCCCCAACACCACCCCACTCCAAACTACTGTAGTTTCTTACTGAAAGTCCTGTTGCTGTTTTTTGCTTTAACAGTGGTGAGATTCAAGAAGCTAATAGTTGGTATAGACTTTTCATCTCTGTAAAATATTTTCCATTTGTTTTTTGATTTCCAAAATGCCAAACGAGATTGCAAACACAGGATGTATGTGTCAAAAGAGGATAATCCACCATTCCCAGAGTTTCGAGGAGATAAGGGGAAAAGTGCTTTTTCGCCACTTGCAATGTCTAACTAGCACAAAGTTTACTCTTGGAGTCTTGCCCTCAGCAAGCCGGGTCGAGATGGTATCATGTCTTCTCTAGGTAAAAAGCAGGCCTTGTCCAATTAGAGATTTAATTTTAAATAAAAATGCCAGAGCTTCAGATTTCCTTTTAAAAGCCCCAGTGGGTGTGATTGCATTCTGGGGACATAAGATGGGGCTAAAAACTCTCCAAAGCTGCTATTCTAGGTGTCTAAACTCACTAGCTAAGATCACAGCAGGGACCACAGACGTCACACCTGGAATCTGGAATGAGCATTATAAAATTGGCAAGGCTGAAAAGGCATTAGTAAACATTATTAAGAATTCCTTGCAGGCAATTAGAATCCAACAATATCTTTGGAGAGGGTGTTTTTCCCCTTTTGTTTCTTTCTTTTCTTTTTCTTTTCTTTTTTTTTTTTTTTTTTTTTGCATCTTTATTTCTATCTTGCTAATGAGAGAGTAATGAGCCACATACTTGTTACCTAGAAGGAATATCTTAGCAAAGCTCTAGTGAACTTAAAAACAGTATTTACAAACTGATTATTGTTCGCATTCATTATACATTTTAAATTAGAAGGAATTGTAATAAAGAGAGCCAAGAAACAAGTTGTTCCTCACTTGGAGGTTCCATGGGCTCTTAAATGGTGACATGCTAAGATTTTTGCCACTGACGAATTGGCAACAGGAGATGTTCTTGCACTCCATGAGAGAATGTTTCACAGCTCTGGATTTGTTTATTCCCCTTGTTTATTTCATACAACATGATTGTTCTAATTCACTGTCAAGGCAATGATGTCTGGTATGTAAAGGTGAAAGATTTGTTTTCATTGAAAACACATCGGATTTTTTGCACGCTCTCCACTAACTCATACCACCCCATTCCTTCCCGTTTACTTATTCATTTCCTTCCTGAGCTCCCTTCTCTAAAAGAGGGAGAAAATTTGGTTAATAAGACCAGGCTCTTGACCTTGGCTGAAACACTTCCCTCCTTGCCTGAATCGCTTAGCTTATGCTTCCCACTGACCTACAGGGACTGGGAGACAGACATGCCAACCCAGAGACCTGGCCCCTCCACAGAAGGTCCATTTTGAGTCCCAAATGCCATTTAGAGGCCTAGGTAAAGATGAGCTTCGTATCCTTTCTCTCTTCCTTGCCCTTTAATGTCCCACTTATATTTTTCCCTTTGGCTGTGACAGAAAATTTGGAGGAGTACAGCTAGGCCACCCATCATCATTTTTCTCTTCTCATTGGCTTGATCTACATATTTTTATTATTTTTGTTTTTGTTTGGTTTAGCATCTGAGTGTTCTTCTTACCTACCTATGGAGGTCAGTTTGGGCTAAGTAATTTACTTGCATTATTTCATTTGCTGTTCATGATAGCTAAGGAAAGTGAGGCTTAGAGAAATTTAAAAAGTTATTGAAGCCGGGGTTTTAACCAAGGAGGTCAGACTTCAGAACACTTGCTCAAGTGTCAGTTGAATGGAAGCAAACACTGGCGGTATCATTTCTCTAACATGAATGGATCTGTTATAATACTTTCCACCACTTAAGGGATGAACTGATCTGCACAGGAATCCTGAGATGGACATAGTAGTCTAGAATTGGGTTCTAAATGTTGGTTTCCTATATCCAGAAAGCAGATGAGTCCTGCTGACTGGAAAAGCGCGCGCACACACACACACACACACACACACACCAAAAAACCACAGTGTGTCTTCTCCTTTATGTGGAAGATCCACTTATGTTTGGTTTCCTTCTTTGAGGCCTATTAATAAGTCCTCTTGTCCTGTAATCTCTGACAGTAGCTGTGTGATCAGGGAATAGCTGTTTCACAGGACCTTGAACAACGTTGCGGGTTGACACAAGGAGTGGACACAAGCTATTCTGTTTATAGTTCCCCACTGGGACTGTGCTTGACTTGGGAGTCAGGAAACTATTGGAGATTACAGGAGACATCTGGTGAATCTGGAAGACTTGGAAAGCCTTCATTGATTTCAGAGAATTAAAAAAAAAAAAAGATCTCTTATGTCATGGAATATAGCATACTAATTACGAGCATAAGGCTTTGGAAGCAAACATAAGATCCAGTCTGAACCTTGGCTTGGCATCTTAGTTGTGTGTGATTTTAGGTACATTCTATACCTTGGTTCTGCCATTCATTAAATGGAGATAAAAATTCTATATATCTCTAGAGATACTGTGAGGATTAAATGAGATAATGCATAATAAGATGCTTAGCCCAGTGTTGGGAATGTAGTAAATGCTCAAATAGTATTAGCTATGATTTTGTGTCTGTTTTCCTTGGATACTATAGAATTTTGCTATTGGTGATGTAAGGGTATGATAAGAAAGACTATTTCAAGCTTTTTAAAAAAAATTTTTAAAATATTATTATTTTTTTATTTAATTTCTTTTCAGTGTAACAGAATTCATTGTTTATGCACCATACCCAGTGCTCCATGCAATACGTGCCCTCCATAAAACCCACCACCAGGCTCCCCCAACCTCCCACCTCCCGCCCCTTCAAGACCCTCAGATTGTTTTTCAGAGTCCACAGTCTCTCATGCTTCATCTTCCCCTCTGATTTCCTCCAATTAACTTTTCCTCTCCTTCTCCTACTGTCCTCCATGTTATTCCTTATGCTCCACAAGTAAGTGAAACCATATGATAATTGACTCTCTCTGCCTGACTTATTTCATTCAGCATGATCTCTTCCAGTCCCGTCCATGTTGATATAAAAGTTGGGTATTCATCCTTTCTGATGGAGGCATAATACTCCATAGTGTATATGGACCACATCTTCCTTATCCATTCGTCCGTTGAAGGGCATCTTGGTTCTTTCCACAGTTTGGTGACCGTGGCCATTGCTGCTATGAACATTGGGGTAGAGATGGCCCTTCTTTTCACTACATCTGTATCCAGTAGTGCAATTGCAGGGTCATAGGGAAGCTCTATTTTTAATTTCTTAAGGAATCTCCACACTGTTCTCCAAATTGGCTGCACCAACTTGCATTCCCACCAACAGTGTAAGAGGATTCCCCTTTTTAAAGGGGTACATAGGGACCAATCTGATGGGCAGTGCAAATCAATGCATGGGACTTAGGGTCATATGAGATAGCCAGAGGATGCTGGGAGAAAGGATGCTTCATAAAGAATTTCTATCAGCAAGGCAGTACCTCGCTACTAGGTCTAGTACAGAAATGGCCCCAGGTCATTTCCAAATTTGAAAGGAACTAGGATTGGGAGCACCTAGGCCTATTGGAGATGTATGAATACTAGCCTAGGAGGTGGGCATTATTCTGGCTGGGTAGTCTGAATTTCAGGTGAATGCATCCAGAAAAAAGGCAAAGTAACAAGTCAGAAACTGGACAGAAGCAGAAATGAATGCAATGTATAGATACAGATACACACACTAAAATAAGACTTCACATTTGTATTATTTGTTATGGTTTATGAAATGCTTTCATATTCATTACCATTATGCAGAGTATAACAGCCTTAAGTCATTAGCTAGGTAAAGAGAAACCTTGCAGTCTGAAGAGACAGCCATGGCTTTTAGGAACTAAGAGATCCATAAAAACAAAGGATAGGTAAGGAATGCAAGGGGCCAGACGTGAAACGTCAACACCGGTAAGGTTCCATTTAAGTAAATTATATTATCTTGCTGAGCCTCAGTTTCCTTACTTGCTAAATGAGAATAATTATGGTATCTGCCTTACCACGTTGTCATTAAGATGGAATGAAGCAACAAATGCAAAATGCTTAATGCTAAGTAAGTTCTTACATAGTTGTGAGCTGGTCAATGGTAAGGAATGTCTGGTATATTTAGTGAGGACAGGTACCTGGAAACAGATTTTGAGGGCAGTGAAGAAAAGAGAAGTTAGGGGAAGAAAGGTGAACAAAAAGAACTGTCCTACTTGGTATTTTTGGGCTAATTTTGAAATTAACAAAGCTAGAAGTAGGACTCTAAGTGTTTCTTCTCTTGAACCACTCTTACTTTCTAATTTCTGGGCCTAAATATGAGACCTCTGTACCCCCATGACCATGTCTGGCACACCAGACATCCATCTGGCCTCACTTTGTCTCAGTGAATTCCTAATGCAAAACACCATGTTCTTGGTGTGAGATCCTGGGCCTTGGCAAAAGATTAAGCTGAAACATCCTGTCCCTCTAGTTCAGAGAGGAGAAGATCTTTCTGCACATTTCTAAAGAAATTGGCAGTGCTTTTTGGAAATACTGCTGAGAGGCCAAAGCTCTGGCCAGGCCTGGGAGCTTGCTCTGAAAGTTTCCTTGCAGAGTAAGAGTTTACCCGTGATTCTAGGTCTTACTAGATCTCTGGTAAGATATCTCCATCTCTTAGGTGACACATTCACTAGCAGCGTTCTCAGCAATTACTGATTGTGATTATCATCAGAATGCACTTGGATACCACTTTCCCACTTCTGCTTCTAGGACTCTCCTTGAGATTAGAACTCATTGACTGTTTTCTTCTTAACTCACTGTCTTTCCATCTGTTTGTTTCACCCATCCACTCATCCACCAACCCATCCATCCATCCACCCATCCACCCATCCATTGAACCCTTCAATTAACATTAATTCTTACTTTATTAATTTTCTGGTTCTGAAAAACTCTTCATTGTGGGTTCCATTACTGAGGTATATGGCTTTGACATCTTCCCTGATTTTTTGTCATCTTCTAACTTCTTTCAACTTAATAGATTTCTGGATCTCATCAACTTGCTCTTCTCAT
Source organism: Taxidea taxus jeffersonii (assembly GCA_003697995.1). Taxonomy (NCBI): domain Eukaryota; kingdom Metazoa; phylum Chordata; class Mammalia; order Carnivora; family Mustelidae; genus Taxidea; species Taxidea taxus. The sequence continues at coordinate 25,848 of ML096349.1, read as the reverse complement.
GTCTTGTGATTATATCTAGGTTGACAGTCTCATACTAGTACCCTTAATTTTCAGGGGTGAGGCTTCTAGAAGCTTGAATGAAGTATTGGATTTTGGAAATATGTTGAATTCCTCTTTGCTTTAAGTGAAGGAAACAAGCAGCTTGCTTTTCCAATCTTCAGAATGGGGTCTGAGAGTTGGAGCTTGGTTGGCCTGGTCATTGCTATCAATTGGCAGGTAAGAAAAAAAATGCTGAAGACTTCCTCATTGCATATTTCTGGGCTCCTTCCCACAATCACCAAACTATAATACTCTCTCAAAGGAACTAATTTCCTTTGTGGGGAAAGCAAAGTGATCAAACAAGATGCTGAAAATGCCAGTCATTTTAGTAAATCAGATCACTTGTAATGTCTATAGAATAGATGCTAAAGAATTTTTATATCCATGACTCCCACATCACCAGATCCTGTCATCAGGGACCAGGGTAGAAACTTGATTTCTTGAAATACAAGACACTTTTTTTTTTAATTGTTAGATCTAACTTTATTTGTGTCCAGGAACCTGGGATGATAAGATTGTTAGCCATTGATTCTTACCTCATCCTATAGTTCCCTTTCTTTAAAAATCTCAACTATGTGGTCACTATAAGATGTCTAATCTTGGGAATCTCTTCATTTTTGACCATACCTCACATCACCACTGACTTGGCCAAATTCAGGCCTCTGTAGAGAGTAAAGTCTCTTACTATACAAATCATCCAGTTCTAGTCTGATCAGCACCTCTTGACAGGGCTTGGACCCAAACCCCGGTGTGGCCTTCCCACCTGTTCCCTGGTTTTCTTGCTCCATTTGTGGTTCTCATAAAGACGGTGAGCAATTAGGCTGTTCAGTTGTAGCACATGGTAGTGTAAAATTATGGAATTTAGGATTTTAATGAGTTCAGGTGCCATACAAAAGAACTCCCCTACTCCTACCCCCACCCCTTGTCCATAAAATTATATGGCTTTAGAATTAGGGCTTTATGCAACCTGGACTAAGCCATTTTATTTAAAGAAAAAAAATAGGCCAGGAGGAAAAAAAAAGAACCAACACAATTATATGCAGATTTGTTCATAAATCAGGCACTGCAGCAGCTGTGCGGCACATGTTGGCGATCCTGAGTTTGTTGCTGGAACTTGAAAGATAAACAATGAACCTGTTTCCACAGAGGAAAATCTGTTCACAGCAAGGAGCTGACCCTGTTCTTTAAACAAGGATGATGGTGTGGCAGCCTGCTGTGCCCTGCTCTGTGTTGCTGTTTGGTGGTGAGGGTCACATAAAGAAGAGACCAAAGAATGAGAAGTGATTTACCTAGGGCAAAAGGAATCAGTAACAGATCCCAAAGAGTAGGCCAGAACTTGACTCTTCCACCCGGCATTCTCGGGCCCAATTAACTAGGTCATTGGAGCAGGACAGATTTTTCATGTGTATTTTCAGAGGTGAAAGATCTTTTGCCCTAGAGCTACATAATGTAGAAAAAAGGTATGCAATTTATAATGAAATAGTGGTTCTGAGACTTATCTCCTTTTAAATATATGTACATGTCCCTAGAGTTCCTGCCAAGCCCTGTGCTTGCCCTAGGTGTGTGGAGAAGGGAAGGACAAACAGAGGGGATCCATCTGTTTTAGGATTCACTGTGCAAGGCTGATTGCTTTTGCTCTGGCTTAGTGCCAACAGTAACTCATTGTAAGGTCCAGCTGTTGCCAGCCGTTTCCTTGGTCCAGGTATTCCTTTGGGAATGGAATGTAGTGCAATATATTTCTTGGCTGGCTTTTTGTGGGAATGGGTTCCTCAGCTCAACCTGCCTCTGTCTGCTTCAAATGAAAGGAGTAGCATTGTAGGTAATGGTGAGGGTCACTTTGTGACAATATGGTGGAGATTGATACTTACATCTGTGAGGTCAGTTAATTAACTGGGACTAATGGTGATGTAAACTGCCCGAAGCAGATGTGGCTAACCTCCTTTCTTCTGCTGCTAAATAAAAGGAGAAAGTTTGGAAGAGAGTCTGATTGTCTCCTTTTCCCACTGTTTTTCCCCTAGAACTATGTTTTGGTGTTGCCTTTGAGAAGAGTTAATAATAAAGGGACCCTTGAGAGAATTTCAGGCTAAAGGTATTGTTGGGTGGGTCTGTGCCTTTCAAGAATTTTATCCCAGCACGGTTTTCTACATTAGGCACTGGGCAAATGAAAAGGTCTGTTGGCACTAGATGATTTCCTCAACCTGGAAAAATGTTAATGATCTCAGAGGCATGACTTTTTGTCCTTTCTGATGACTACTGTTCAATATGTCACCCCAAGCCTCTAAAGGAAAACTCATATACTCAAGACACAAATACACACACACACACACGCACACACACTCACACACATGATGCATCATTATTAATAAATGAATGAAGCTATTTGTTATTTATTATTTAAACCTTCAATACTGGCTGGCCTGAGTGATACATGAAATATAGGCAAGTAATTTATTTATTAGGGAAAATAATGATTTTTTTCCCCCACAGCATAACCCCCTCTGACCCAAAACAGCAAGAGCTTTATCAAATACAAATACGATGGCTTGTAATTTTAGAATCTTCCAGAGCATTGTAACTGACAACCTTTTTAACATAAGTACACTGAACAAATAATTTATAGACGTATTCTGGGAATATTTTAAGGTATTTTATTACTACTTCTGAAAGCTATGGCATGTTATTGATTTTGGTATATTAATATAACCTAAAAGGGAGGGCACATGCTCAGCTCCTAATCCACATCAGCTTTGATGGCAAGTAATATATTTTACTGAAGGGAGCTTTGAACCAAAGCAGTAGAGGTTAACAATTACATATCATAGCCAAAAGTTTAAGATAATGAATTTCACTCATTACAGAACTTCCATTTTGGGGACTGAAACAAATTTTACATACTTAGGTTCTCATCCAAATTTCTCAACCACCATTTGTCAGCATGAACTTTCCTTTCCTTATGCCTGTTTCTCTCTTGCCATGTCCTGAGGATTCATGAAGCCTACTTCCTGCTGAGAGGACCACTGTTACCCCTTTTCCAAAAACATATTTTTGGAATGGGTTTTGGGGGTTCATTTAAAAGAGGTTATATTGTCCATCCTTGTACCACTTGCTTCTTTTAGGTGGTTTCTAGATGATGAATGCTTAAGTTATCGACATCTTGTTCATATTTGGTATTTTTAAGTACTTATCTACTTGTTACGTTTAGACCCAGAGTTTATTTCACACACATTATTTTCCAAATTTCTGACCCCAGCACTGAGGCGCCTCCTTAATTTGTCCTCACTGTCTTCAGTCCTCAGTTAAAACTCGATGCGTGTGCCAAGTTAGCCTCTTGCTGTCTTTGAGCCCGTTCCCCTCGCCCCCCCACATCGTTTCTGCCTTTATGCCTTTGATACTGCTGCTCTTCTCTTGTCTGCCATCTCATCTTTTTCACATGTGAAGATTTTCCTGACCCCTCCAATAATTATCTTCTCCTTCTCTGAACCTCTGTACAACTCTGCAGCTCTCCCTTATGATTTAGCACTTTACCATGAGTAGCCTTGAATTAGTCCTAGTATCTCTTTCGCATGTATCATTTATCCTAGATTGACTATGAGTAATTTGAGGAAAGGAATCATATAGGTTCCGTTTTCATTGTAGCTGCACATCACTCAGGATACAGCTAAGCAGATATTGGCAGCTCAGTTCATACTAAATTCAGCAGACATCAAGTTTAATTTATACTGAAATCTAAGAAGAATCAACAACAATTTTCAAAGTATAGCTCGGCTTGTCTCCCTCTAGTCATTCAAAAGCTACAGTATGATTGGATATTCTACAAAATTTTGGTGGGCACAGTTGCTGGGGATGCATTTTCTTTGCCTTTATTATTATTCTTAATGTAAAAAATTATAAATATAATGAATGCTGTTAGAAAGACTTAAAAATCTGACAAAGCTAAAAGAAGAAAATAAAATAATCTCCCATAATCCCTTCACCTATAGCAAGCACTAATATTTCGGTATCTACCCTTCCAGACTATTTTGTGTGGTGTATGTATGCATACACACAATTTCACATATGTTGCTATTACTGCCTTCATTCATTCCTTCGGATAAATTACCAGAAATAATTTGCTGGGACAAAAGGATATCTGTAACGTATAAAGATAAGTGTGCACACCCATGCATGCGTGTGTGTGTGTGCGCGCGTATGTAGGTACATATGTAGGCATCATACACTATGCAGTCTTTTGTAACCTGTTTTTCTACATGTCAGTAATGTAGCTTTCATGACTGCATAGCAAGTCATTGTACCTTAACTTATTTAACCAATTAATTGTCATTGAGCTTTTAGGGTTTTTAACTTCTTACTTCTAAAAACAGTGCTGCAAATGAGCTTTCTTATAGGTAAATATTTGTGCATATTTTCCATGATTTCCTCAGGATAGATTCCCAGAAGTGGAATTTCCAGGGCAAAAGGACATGCATATTTTTAAGACACCTTTGACACATTGCCAAACTGTCTTCAGATAAGTGGCATTCACTTACAGTACTATGGGTGGTAATTGAGATGGCCCTTTTCCCATCCCTGACATTTCAAAATTATTGCAATAGAACATGAAGAACCACCATTGGGAGAGGATGGTGGGGTTTACAATCAGGGAAGTGAACAGTTGCCAATGTGTTGCCATTGCAGCTTCCTAAAAGACAGACCTGAGATGCCACTCATCTGCTTAATTAAAGTCCCTGTTTATCTCTGATCCCTGAGGAATCAAGTTCTAATCCCTTGGCTGGGCCTTTTGTGATCTATCCTCAAAGTATGGCTGAGCTCTGCTGACCCCATTCCCCCACATCCATGCACTTTAAGCTCCTCCTGTGCTAAGAACCTTACGTTGTCCACAATAGACCCTGCCCTCTTATACCTTTCTAGCTTTGTGCCCAGGGACAATGCTCATCTATACAAAAATCATCTGTTATAGCTATGGATTAATCATAGTTCAAGTAATAATGGCTAGTGCACTTGTCAAAAAAGGAAAGTAAGTATGAATCAGTCAAAACTCTGTGTTACAAAATGTCAATGGTTTATTGTCATATAAATAAAATAGTTTAATATTCCTTCTTTGCTAAGAAATGTGTCATGTGCTTTCCTTGGATTATCATTTGTGGCTATGTCATCATTCCATACTTTAGATTAGGAAACTGAGAACAGTTCAGAAAAATTAAGTAACTTGTCCAAGGACATGAATAGAAAGTGGCAGAGTTGGGATTTGAAACCTGAAAATGGTAGTGGTAGTAATACTGATAATGATACTGTTAACTACACCACATAACGCTGTCCACCAGAGATGCCTCATTGGGTCTCTTGGCAGCCTGCTGCATTCATGCCAGGATAAAGGGATGTCTGCTGGCTTACAAAAAGGCAAGGGGCCTGATGTATCTTTGGAATCCAAGATTAAGCAGTATATAGTCAGGTTTTCAAGTGAAAAGTTAAAATATCTAGTGGAAACTTTATCTTATCCATGTAGATCAGGGTTTCTTAATAGCCACACTATTGACATTTATAACTAAAGCATTCTTTATTGTGGGGGAGCTGTTCTTCCCCTCCCCTGCCCCCAGTTGTGACAACCAGAAATATCTCCAGACATTGTAAATATATCCTAGCAGAGGCAGGCACATTCCCAGAGAACCATTGGTATAACTGGAAAAATGCAGTGGACTTTTGTCCTTATTTTTGGCTGGTCTGCTGAACCCTTTTCCTGTTATTCTGGCATCCTCACCTTATGAGATGAGACATTTCTGGTTGTCACAACTGGGGGTTAGAGGGTGCTATTGGGTAGAGCTACAATGCACAGCATAGCCCCTGACTACGAAGAAGACTGTACTCCAATATGTCAATAGCTCCTTTACCTTTGTGAGCCCCTCTGACAGATTTCTTTATTTTTGACTTATGCTAGTTCAGTAACTGGAAAACTGGCCAACAGTCTCATGGCATGCACATCTTCAGAGTCTGAAAAAAATCCGGAAGCCATATAAGAATTGCTTTGTACCTGGCGTTGTTTGTTTAGTCTTGTAATAAATAGTTATTAAGCATCTTTTATGTGCCAAGCACTGTGCTAGGTGCTGGGAATATAAGAGTCAGCTTGACAGACGAGGTTATCTCTCTTTTGGTCAAACAGAAAGCCAAAGAGGGAGAGGGGAAGAGTGGGAGGGGCACAGTATCAGGGGATACTTACATAGTTTGGGGCAATGTTCCTGTCAGAAACCCCAGAGGAAATGGTGATTAAACTGAGGTCTGAAAGAGGAGAAGTAATCCAGGAAAGAGGACGCGTAATCCAGGAAAGAGGATGTTCTGTGCAGAGAGAACAAAAGTAGGAGGAGAGGGAGAACAGGAAGAAGAGGGAGATGTTGGGTGTGAGAGAGAAAAAGAGAGCCAAGAGAGGAGAAGTGGGGGTTGGGAAGGTGGAGGGAGAGAGAAGGACAGGGATATGGACAGGGATGGGAGTGGGGAGAGAGATTAAGAGAGGGAGGTCTCAAAGGAGAAAGACCTGAGTAAAACTGAAACGGGAGTGGCTGGAGCAGGATTTCATTGCATTCTCCATAGCTCCAGAACCGCCAGGGCAGGTCTCTCAGTTATAATTCCCACAGACTCTACATAGGACTCTCAAGCAACCTGCCTTAAGGGCCACCGGTCCCCTGCTGTGGCAGTGCAACTTGAGAATAATGTCTGCTGCTTGGGGCTGAGAAGGGAGGGAGGAGATTAAAATAGACATTTATTTATTTTTCATTTTGCATTTAGCTCGGTGTGGGCTGACTGCTTTTCAGGATCTGATTATTCCCTCCCTGAGGGTCCTGTGGTCAGATGCCAGCTGTGAGGATCTGTTACCATGGGTGACATTTTCATCCAATGGGGGATCGTGCAGCTTGTTTGTGGAGTGGCAGATGGAGCAGCTAATCGATACAGTCTGGGGAGGGGTGGGCGTCCCTGCCCCCAGTGGCCCTGCCACACAATGAGAGCTGGTCTCCAGGGGCTTGTGGAACACAAGCCAGTGACTGGGCCTTTGATTGGAAAAGACCTCACTCACTAGGGGTTCTGGCCCCAAACAATGCCTTGTTCTTTACTAAGGTGGCCTCCACACTTCCAGGATTTTTACAGCCCCAGCCTCAAGCAACACTCCTGGGAAAAGCTGCTGCCAAACCCTCCTCAGCTCTGTGTGGATGATACTGGGTATTCCATTCCAGTAAAACTCAGCAGGCGTTTTTTAGCATCATCTATGTTCAAGCAATATCCTGAGTTGGGGAAAAAGAACAAGGAAATGTCCTGCCTTCAAGGACCTTGGGATGTAAAAGGAGCTTTCATTCTGGTTATGGAATAGCCAGAAGCCACTCAGTCATCCATCCAACTCATTTATTGAATAACCTGCTTTGTGTTGGAGGCTGGGATACAAAGATGGGCAAGGTGGGGTTGGTGCCCCCACCATATTTAACCATATTTAACTCTATATGCCATTAAAAATAGAAATAACTAGGGCTTACCAAGTCCTTTTTCCGCATTATCTCATTAAATGTCTATAACTCTAAGAGGTAGATACCAATATGGTCCCCATTTTTGGATGCGCAACCTGAAGTCTGGAGTAGAGCAGTGACTTGTACTGATCTACACTTTAGTACTATTTCCACTGATGTTGCAAGTGTTCCAGCACTTGAAATTCATACCCACACATACATATACATGTATATATATACATATAAATTCTCTTTTGGTAAAATACACCAAATGTCTAATAATGTCTATTATGTTACAAAACAAAATTTAACGGAGTGAATTTTGAAGATCTTATTGGTTTTTTTCAACAATTCTAAATCAGGCAACATCCACTCTAGAAGGTTCACAGG
>ML096349.1:0-12938 GCA_003697995.1 Taxidea taxus jeffersonii | reverse complement strand
AAAGGCAGTCTCAGCCATTGAACCTTGTAAAAACAATATGTGATTCTGGAAACCATATGGTTTCATCCCAGTTTTGGAATGGTTTTGATCTGTTGAGTTTGTGTATGGAAAAAGCCTGGATCAAATAGGGTAAACCAGATTTTTCATCTCCTTATTCTCAGAGAAGTATTCTCAGACATCTATGTCCTGCCTTGCTTTAAGAAACATCTGTGGGAATTTACCTGTCTCAGGACAGGTGAGGAATGGCCAAGGCCTTATTTTACTAGAATGAATGGGAGAACAGCAGCTCCACTGACCACTGGTCAGCTCCACTGATCAGGAAGGGAGGTCAGAGATGAAAAGTGGGCTTTCAAGATGCTAATTAGAAAAGAAGCAAGGGCAATTTTTAAAATAATTTTGCTTTATTGTGTCATCTCACAGGCCTAAGACATTAGCATGGAGAGTGACATAATAATCAGAGAGATCTTTTTACAAAAAAGGTAAGACTGATCACTTTTGTGCTTAAAACCTTTCAAAAGCTTCCTCTTGTGCTTAAAAGTCAAAGATCCTTAATAAGCATGTCAGAGCCCTGAGGGTTCCAGTTCCTGGGGGCTTCTTTGGATGGATATCCCACCCATCTGCTCTCTTGTGCTCTGTGCTCACTTCTACATCCAACCTCACTGAACACACCCTGTTCCCTCTGCTTGGCACATTCTTTTCCTTTTTTGCTGGGCAAACTCCTCCTTATCCTTCAGGGCTTAGTTCAGAAGTTCTTCTTTCAGGAAAGTGTCTACGATCACCAGATGCCATCAGGCTGTCCTGTTATATCTCCCATAGCACCTTGCAGCCCCCCACCTTTATAAATGTGCTGTATTTGTTACACTTAGAGTGAACTTCTTATAATGATGTACTTACTCTTTGTCTTCTGTGATAAATAGAAACTTGGTGAAGGCAGAGACCATCTATATCAGAGACTTTCTTTTGACTCCCCACTATGAGACACTTTATGATCTGTAACCCTCAACCCCCAAACTTACCCCCTTTCTTCATTCTCTCCCCCCTTCTATACTCCCCAGTTTGTCCACTGAGATCTACCTCTTCACGGTTCCTGACCTGTTCCTCTCAGATATCTGAATGGCATGCTCCTTCTCTTTCTTTAGGTCTGTAGTCGCATTTCATCAACTAGGGAAATTTTCTCTTTAAAATTTCTTCCGTCCCCTGCCTTACAATCAATGCTCCCTATTCCCCTTTCCTGCAGTTTTAGGGTCTCCTTAACATTTAGTGTCAGTTAGCCCACTAGGCACTTACCTGCTTCTTGTTTGTGTCTTTCTCCTCAAAGTAAGCTCTGTGAGCACAGGGGTTTGTCTGTGTTCTTCACTGCTGTAGCCTCATTGTGTAGAACATGACTTGGCACATAGTAGGCGCTCATAAATATTTGTTGAAAGAATGAATGGAAGTAACCACCTCCAGATAGAGGTAAAAACAGATGAAGAGCTAACATCTTTGAGGGATACCCTTTTATGAGAATGTGGGGGCTTGGAGGAGTGGATGCTATAGTGTGTGGGGGTGGCTTCCCCCCCTTCCCAGTGTGGGCTGTTTAGGTCTGTATGAGGTCCTAATGCCTATGGCTTCTTCTGAGAAGGTTTATGGTTGATGAAGTAATAGGTGGGAAAGAATGCCTGGTGAGGAAATGATTAATCTGTTGTTATTAATCAGGGATGACAGACGGGCTTCAGTGCCAGTGCCCATTTCATTTGATTGGTAGTAGTTCCTTGGAAGGCTGTGTTGAGGATTCTGAGGCTTTCCTAAGTCTAATTATTGTGATCAGAGATGTCTTGGGCTAGAAGGGGGGATGTGGCAGCATTTGCTTCATGCATTTGTATCCTGCCCCCTAAAGCTTGAACTTGGTTCTGGTCTTTCCCATGAAACCAGGCTCCCAAAGGGGCTAATAATATCCCCATTAGTCTATTTGCTGTGAAAGCTAAAAGTTAAAGAATTCCAGAGGGGCCTAAGAATCCATATCCTTTGGGGGATTTGGATATATCCTGTTGAATGATTTATTTTTTTCTCCATGGGATCAAGTGGCTGAGCTGTGGTAGTGGTTTATAGCTTAGAGATTCTAAGCAAGAGGGCAGGCTTCTTCTAGTCTCACTTCTTTAGATTGGCTATTCAGACCAATCCCCTGTTGTTAAGATAGTCTACAGACAATGACCCAAGACAGACCTAGTTATGTAAAATCTTGGTCTGATGAAGAGACTCTGGCCCTAATGCGATTCGCCCAGCATGCAAACCCTGTGAGCTCATTTACCCATGCAAGCTACCCCTTCCCTTCCCAATATTACCATCAACCCCATCTCCAATAGCCACCCTGACAAGGCTCAGCTCTCCTTCTATCAATTGTAATTAATGACATTGTTTCTTTTCTGAAAGCCTTTCCTGTCCCTACACGGACACCCTTCCTTCACTGAACATTCTCTTACCACATTTGGCTTTCTTGCAGCTGTTTCCACATGTGCCTGATTCAATTTCTTATACTAAGTATTTATGTATTTTTAGTATTTTCATGTGTCTGTTTTCTCCCTTACTAGATTTAAGCTCCCTGAAGAGAGGAGGCCACTATAAATATGTCCAGAGTATTTATATTTATATGCAGTCAGTATTAACATATTTTTTATCAGCACATTTTTTTTGTCTAAAAAGATCACTGTCTAATACACTGTTGACTGGATTCAATAAGCCTTCCATTTAAAAGACTCAATTGATATAATCTTATTTGGAGGACCATTTTGCAATATCTCTGAAATTTTTGAATGTGTATGCCTTCTCTTCCAGCAATTCTACTTTTTGGAATTTATTCTACAGAAAATCATAAGAGTATGCAAATATCTATGTCTATATGTAAAAGAGTGATCAGTACAGAATTATTTGTGATAATGAGCATGAGAATAACTTAAATGTCCATCCTGAGAGAAATTATGATATAAATTATGGTGCATACACACAGTGGAATACTATGCAATCTTTAAAAAAGAAAAGTAATTAGCCAGGGTGCCTGGGTGGCTCAGTCAGTTGTCTGCCTTCAGCTCTCAGGTCATGATCTTGGGGTCTTGGGATAGAGCCCCACATTGGGCTCCTTGCTCAGTGGGAAGTCTTCTTCTCCCCTCTGCTCATGCTCTTTCTCTCTGTCTCTCTCTCTCTAATAAATAAATAAATAAATAAATAAAATCTTAAAAAAGGAAAAAAATAATTAGCTATATGTTGACAAGCAAAAATGTTCATGATATTATGTATAATTGTATAGAATGGTACTTTCTAAAAAAGATTGTATCTATTTATTTGATGGAGAAAGACACAGTGAGAGAGGGAACACAAGCAAGGGTAGTGGGAGAGGGAGAAGCAGGTTTCCCTGGGAGCCCGACCCAGGGCTTGATCTCAGGACCCTAGGAACATGACCTGAGCCAAAGGCAGACACTTAGTAACTGAGCCACCCAGGCACCTCTAAAATGGTATTTTTTGCCATAAGCCACAAATATACGTGCAAATGTACGTATGTACACAGACATGTGAACATACATAGAAAAGGACTAGAGGACATACACCAAATTATTAATGATTTATCTATGACGGGTAGGATTAGGAAAGCAAAACATTTTATTTTTTTAATCTTTTACTGATTTGGGCTTTTTAAATTCTCTTTTTACACCCAGCTTTATTGAGATATAATTGACATCAAACATTGTATAAGCTTAAGGTATATAGTATTTTATATACTCATATTTTGCAAAATGATAACCACCATAGCATTAGCTGATACCTGCATCCTATCACAAAATTTACCACTTCTGTTTTATGGTAAGAACATTTAAGATCTAGTCTCTTAGCAATAGTATATAGTACAGTATGGAAAAAATTTTAATGGACATATAATCATTCTAAAATAAAAGATATTTTAAGAAGAGTTTATTATAAGAAGAAGGCATGGCAGTTGTGTTTGCCAAAATATCCTGAAGTTTAGAGATGTTACCAAAATAATTCAGTAACCCTTTTAGTTGCCCCCAGGGTGCTTAGCTATTTCTTGGAAGCATTAAATATAAATTTTTTTTTAAAATTTACTTGATAGACAGAGATCACAAGTAGGTAGAGAAGCAGGCAGAGAGAGAGGAGGAAGCAGGCTCCCCGCTGAGCAGAGAGCCCGATGCGGGGCTCCATCCCAGGACCCTGAGATCATGACCTGAGCCGAAGGCAGAGGCTTAACCCACTGAGCCACCCAGGTGCCCCGGAAGCATTAAATATAGACTAAATGTGGTGTTTACCTAAAGGAATTGTTCTTTTTCACTTCCTCATTGATATCAAGCTAGAGTATGTGACTTGCTCTGATTCATGACATGGCTCAGTTGGTTAAGCTTCTACCTTCAGCTCAGGTCATGATCTTGGGGTCTTAGGATAGAGTGCCACATTGGGCTCTCTGCTCAGAGGAGAGCCTGCTTCTCCCTCTCCTTCACCCCCTCCCTCCTGATTGTTTTCTCTCTCTCTCTCAAATAAATAAATAGAATCTTAAAAAATAAAAGACAGTGATATGTGAAATTTCTGAACAGAACTTTTAAGAGCCAGTTCATGGTTTGGCATGCTTTGTTTCTATTTAGAGGCCTTCATTGGCCTGGAAGTGATGACCTCTTGTTCTAATCCTAGCCTTGCCACAAACTTTCTGAAAGATTGTATCAGCTAGGATCCTTTAGATTGAAAGAAACTCAAAGTACAGCAAAAAGTAACTTAAGGACATTTACTATTGTGTGTAACAGGAAGTCCAGAATCACAGCTTCATGATGTCATTGAGGACTTAGAGTCTGCCATCTTTTTGCTTAGCCTTTCTGTTATGGTTGTCTGGTGGCTATAGAAGTTTCATGTGTCATATGCAGATATTATAGTATCCCATGAAGAAGAAGAGCAGTGTTTCTTCCTATGTGTTTCTTTTTCTTCTTTCTTGTTTTTATGGAGGAAAGTATTTACTAGTAATTCCCCAGGAAATTATCCCCAGATTCCATTGGCTAGGATAGGTCACATGTCTGTGCCTGAGCAATGGCAGTGACATGGCTGAGGTTGGCTTTGACCAGCCATGGTTCATTCATTTTGGGGGTGGCAGTGGCCCCCTTTTCTGAGCACATGGCTGTATGACAAGTGATTAGACAAGTGATTCCAGAGTTGTCCTCTGGGAAAAACAGGAGAATGGAATTAGTGTTTACCTCAAAGACCTTAAGCAAGTACATTCCTCCTTGGACCTTAGCTCCTCCACTAATAATCTGAGAATGTTGGACAAATAGGCTTCCAATAACAGATTATTATCGCAGAGTCCATGGACTTTTTCCCCTTTAGTAATGGGGTCAAAACTTCCTTACAGGGCTTTGGATGGTCAAAGCTATTGTCTGGGCCCCAGAGTGCCACTGCCTTAGGTCATTAAAAGTCTTGTCTCATCAGCTTCCTGACACACAGACACATTATGTGTTCCAGCTCCCATAAAATCTTGCATCTTGGATTTTACATACCCAGTGTGAATGTGATCTAGGTGAGGGATATAAATGTGCAGTTTGTTAGCTTTTACTTACATATCAGATTGACTTTAAAAATGCTTTGAAAACCTATAAAGTGCTTTCTGCTTGGAGATTTTTTCCAATAGCTCCCTCTTCTCCCATGTGCCATACTCCCAGACCTCTGTATCCTTGCACAATTTGAATTGACTCAAGGTGCTTTATTGGCCAATTTAACATAAGCCAGTCTCAAGTGCTCTTGAGCCTTAAACTCCAAAAATAATTTATAATCATTATTATTGAAAATAATAGAAATGGTTTTGGGTCAGGGAGCTACAAAACCAAGTTAGTTGATTTTGTGGGAATGAAGCTGAAGTCTTCACTTCTTTCAAGGCACCAGTTTTCTTGTATCTAGGTACTGGCTGAAAACTGCCTGGGAATGAGATGGGCTTGTCTTAGAAAAGTGTGAGAGCTCTTATATTTTATTAGGTAAGGTAGGCATGTATACAGCTAAGACCTGCTCAGGCAGTGGAAGGGGGCTGGAGAGGCATCTGTAAAAATGGAACAGTTGAAGTCATCCTGTCTCCCCTACCTTACTACATGCCCTGGAAGGCTTTTATGAACTGTTTGTAGTTTTGCCACTTGGTTATAACCGTGAGCAGTTGTCCTAAACTATGTATAATTTCTTGATTGGCTTTGATGAGGTCATTTTTTTTTCCCCATGATAATGTGCTGGGATACTGAAATCACCCTCTTTTTCCCAAGAGACACATTGCCACCACACTCTGGTCCATGGGAGGGATGACTATTAAAGAGAATGACTTCAACCATCTGAAACCATCAGTCCTGTTTTTCACCACTAGGATATAGCCTACTAGGGCTCCTGGGTTGGGTTTGTATTTCTGGAGAGCCTCTTGGAAATGTTGCATTTGGGCCAGAGTAGCCCAAGAGGTGTCAGTCAAATCCAAATCACCAGATTAAAATGAGCATAACCCATCATATAGTTATTCCAAATATCTGGACATTGAGAAGTGATTGACTGATTGGATGATTGGCTAAGTCTCTTATAGAGAGGGTAAGAAGTCTTCCTCAGGCCAAGTGAAACAAAACCATAACAAAAAAAACAACCCCACAGTGAAAAGGAAGAGTAGATTTCTCATTCTGCAAACTTTTTATTGTTAAACACAGATATGAAAAGTCACACAAAATCGTTGTGTAGATTAATGAGTTATAAGGCAGCACCCTTCTAACCACCATTGAGGTCAAGAGGTAAAATTTTGTCATTCACCCCAGAAAGCTATCTGCTCTATCGAATCTCACCCTCTTTTCCCCCAAAAGTAACCTGACTTTTATGGTAATCACTTCCTTGTGTCCCATATAGTTTTATCATCCAAACCCTCTAGTTTGGTCTTACCCATTAAAAAAATTGACATTACCTTCAAATCTCCTTCAACATACACATTTCTCATACAGTCCCTTCTTTTTCTTACAATTTGCCTTTTGACCTCTGGAGTTTTCCTACAGTATGGATGTTGCTGATTATGTACTTATTGTACAGTTCAATATGTTCCTCTGTCTTCTGTATTGTCTACAAGTTGGGAACTGTGTTTAGAGACCTGATTAAATTCAGGTTCATTTGGCAGGTGACATTGAGCTATTTTACCAGGAGGCATATGATATCCAATTTTTGCTCTTTTTTGAATGTTAACATCAGTCAATGGTCAATGTTTGGATCCATTAGTTCACTGGGGATGACTAAATGGTGATGTCTAATTCTACCATTTCCCATTCATTTATTAGCTAGAAAACTTATAAACAGATGCTTCCCCTCATCTACTCTTTGATTACCCAGTGGTGCAGTTCAGGATATGCTTGACTCTTTCTCTTTATTTATCATAAAGATAATGAATTGGTTCCTATCCTCCTCTGAAGGTAACCAGTTAGTTTTTAAAACTATTGTTATAAATTCAAGGACTTGAGTATTAATTGATGCATTCCTAGATTGCATTTTTAATTTTTATTTCCATTGTCTTTAATGTTCTGAATACACGGGTCAGTGTTGGAAACGTGGCTATCTCCCTGCCTCCAAATCACGTGGAAAGGAAGCAGCAAAATTCTCCATAGACTGCCCAAAGACCAGTAGGAGAGGCTTGATTTTAGTTTTGTGTTTATTTTTGGTTTTAATCACAGGTTAGGGCTAGTGGCAATGAATGAGAGGAGTTCTAGCTGAGGGACTTTGAAACTTTATGGTCCGATTGTCAAGATTCTTGTCACTGTCAGATGGGTGCCATTAAAGACCCATTTATCCATCCTTTTCTCTTAAGGTTCCATGAGCTCTAAGCCCCTTCTGATTCTCAGGTTTTACTTTGCATGTGGCTTGATAATAGGAGGAGAATGCCCCAGTCATACAGTGCAAATATTTTCATTTTGCTCAATAATTTTCTCACTAGAAATGTATAAATTGGCATTTTGTTGTCAAAATTATATTTTATATTCTTTTCCAAGTAAATGGGAACCCTAGAAATGCTTTCACTATAACCTTGTTTCTATCAAATTGTTTCTGTCCGGTTTTAGGATAACTCTGTACCTGGACTATTCTTTTCCTAGGTTTCTTCCAAGGGAGAGACTTACAGTCATTCTAGGTAACTGAAGAAAAGCACATTCTTTTCAAGCTGGGTCCACTCATCCACATGGCCCTGAGGCAGGCCATTGATTCCTCTCATTCTCTCACTCCAACTAGCAATGAGGTACTACTGTTAGAAACCAGGTACCTTTCCTTGGCAACAGCAGCTGCTAACAAACAAGTAGGTCATTAACTAAGGGTAATGATGGATATAGCCAGTTGCCTTACTGGCCTTAAAAAAAAAGAAAATCAGTCCTTACCAAATTATCCCCCCTCCCCCAGAATAGATGAGAATGTCATTTTGGTATTTGAGTCTGTAAAGAAGCATTTCGAATCCACAAATGAACTAAAACACATTCTTACCTTATCTTATCACAGGTGGAAAAAAACAAATTTTGTGTTTTACTTTCTTACTCTTTCTTTTCTCTGGACATACCTAAGCATAAGTTACAAAATTGCTTACTCCTGGCAATAAATTGAATGCTTTGTGTTATCTACGGGGAATTGGCTTGTAAAATTTCAAAGCCCTAGTCTCTTTGGTTGAGTCCTGTGAAAAATAAAAATTAATAAAAAATAATAAATGATAGGAAGAGTAAAAAAATATAGTAATAAATACTGATTTTCTATAACCCACTAAGCAAAGCCTAAATTAAATGACTTTACTTAAAGCTTTGTTGGCAGAATAATTAATGAAAAACACCAGGCTTAAACAATTGGCCATCCATCTTTAAGCATAAGTGAAGGACAGAATCCATACGACATTCCACTGAGGATGAAAAATGAACAATTGCATGGGTCCTGGATGATCCTATTTGACAGAGCACTCTGGAGACTTTTTAAATGTCCTCTTTTTCCTGGGACATATGGACTCTACACCATTGTCATATTTAATATGAGAAACTGGATTCCCATGCATTCTATTTGTTTGTTTCCTTGCTTGAGGCCTGTGGCTGGGGCCTCATGAGTTTGTGGCAATTGGAGTCAGCTTTTGTTTGGCCTTAAAGATGAAATAAGACAAAACCATAAACATGCTACAAAACACCAGAATATAAAGGGGATTATTGGTGCCATAATTAGAGAACCAGGAGGTCATTATTCCAGTTGTCCCTCTACCCTCCCAACTATATGACTCTCTGTTAGGCCAAGAACAAAAGAGATTTAAAAATTAGACAGTCCTGAGTTTATTTCATTAGAAACCCTCTTAAGTCTGGGCATAGTTGGAGGGCATTTACTTGACAAATGAAGAGTGTTTACTCTGTCTTGGAGTCTCAGAAATCAGAGAAGAATCAAAATAAGTCAACCCCAGATAACCAAAGAATCTGAGCATCTTGTTATATAACCCTACAAATTGTGTGAGAAAAGAAACTCACATACGTGCATATCCCTTCAATTATTTGAATGTCCAGGTTCCCCTTCAACTCTCATTTCAGAAGTCTGACAGCTGGAGGGAACTGCTTTATCCCAAGGAAGTGAGATGTCCATTACTGGAGGTGTTTAACCAAATATCTGAAGGCCATCTGTCAGGGATAGTGGACCTAGGATTCATTCACACACAGAATAGATATTTGAAAAAGATAACTCAAGAAACTTTCCAACTCTGAGCAGTTAGGATGCTCTGAGTATTAGAATGCAGGCATGCAAATTTAAAGGGAAATTAACTTTTGAAGACCATAGCACATACCCTTCTAGGAAATATTTTCCTAAGGAAGTGAGTACCAAAGAAATGCTTTCAGAGAATAGGAGAAAATATAAGACTTGGAGAAAATGTGGTCATATTGAAAATCAGTTGGTCATTGAATCAAATTTTAATATTTCTGTGTACCTCTTATTCCTACCAGTTTTTCTTACTGTACATTGTGGCCTTTTTTTTTTTTTTTAAGATTTTATTTGTTTATTTGACAGAGAGAGAGAGAGAGATCACAAGCAGGCAGAGAGGCAAGCAGAGACAGAGAAGAAAGCAGGCTCCCCGCTGAGCAGAGAGCCCAAAGTGGGGCTAGATTCCAGGACTCCGAGATCATGACTGAGCCCAAGGCAGAGGCCTTAACCCACTGAGCCACCCAGGTGCCCCATTGTGGCCTTTTGACCTTCAATGAAAAGAAATAACTTCGCATGCATATGTGAAAATCTCTTACCTAGTCCTGACTCCCAGGGAAAAGGGAGACAGGAAATGCAAGTATGTGTTGCAGAGTCACATGTTGATTTTTTTTTAACTCTTTTGAAAGCTTTTTGCTTAGTAATTTAGTTATTCAGAGAGATGTGATATCTTAAGGCATACAGAGTTTGTTCAGAACTCTCATAAATTACTTTCCATGGTACACTGGAAACTGGTTTAAAACAATCCAACCAGGGCATGGAATTTAATAAAAAAATCTTTTTCTATTCAAGAATAACTGGATATTGAAAAACCAGAAGTTCATTGGAACAATATTGAATTAACCATTAACGAGTCCCCCAAGTGGGTTATAGAGTAAAAAGGTGTACAGAGAATACAGAATGAAGGACTATCCTGGATTAAGAATAGTAAATATGTATTGTACATATCACTGTTTTCCTACCCTGTACTCATGGCAGACATGATTAATTGAGCACAGCAGCACTCTTTGAACTTGGGCTTGATTTCACAGTCTTAGCACAGAACTCCAGGCAGTTCTGTCATTTGACTAGAGTCCTTCTGTTGTTCTTCTATGAACTCTTCTGTGCAGGCTTTCATCTCTGCTATGGACAAAAACAACTCTTGTCAAAGTTGCTGATGATTCAGTTCCATATTGCCAAGACCAAATATCGCTTCTTAGGGTTCATCTTGTTCAACTTGTTAGCAATTGATCTCTCCTTGTTTTTTAATGTACTTCTTCACTTGGCTTCTAGGACACCATACTCACTTGGTTTTCCTCCTATCTCATTATTTTTCCTTCTCAATATCCTTTCTGGCTCCTTCTCATCACCTACATTTCTAAATACTGGAGTGCCCTCAGACCCTGACTTCTCTGTCTCCACTCACATTTGACGATCTCATCAGTTTCAGGGCTTTAAATACCATTTGTATGCGGATAATGATCAAATTGTATCTTCAGCTTGGACCTCTCTTTAACTCGAGTCCCAACTCCCTATTTAAAGTTCCACTTAAGTGGCTATTAGATGACTCAAGCCTAACATGCTTAAAATTTAACAATTTAATTTTATTCCTCAAGCCTATTTCTCCCCGTAATATCTTTTATTTTAGTTGCTCAGACTAAATCTTGAAGTCATTGCTGACCTTCCTTCCTTCCTTCCTTCCTGTCTTTCTTTTAAAACCATATATAATTCATCAGAAAATCTTGTTGCCATGACCTTAAATTTGAATTTGGAATCCAACTACTTTTTTTTTTTTTAATTAATTAATTAATTAATTAATTATTTGACAGACAGAGATCACAAGTAGGCAGAAAGGCAGGCAGAGAGAGAGGGGAAAGCAGGCCCCCTGCCGAGCAGAGAGCCCGATGTAGGGCTCGATCCCAGGACCCTGAGGTTCATGACCTGAGCTGAAGGCAGAGGCTTTAACCCACTGAGCCACCCAGGTGCCCCAGAATCCAACTACTTCTTACCACCTTTATAGCTGTTATGTCCTTGGGTCTTTGGCTAAATACCTAATACCTACTGTGTGGACAATTCACTTCTGGAAAAAGTAGTTCCTTCCAGTTGACGGTCTTCAGAAATGAGAACTGAAGGGTATGATACTATGATTTATAGTAAGAAGTATTTCTTTGATTTTTTTTGTTCTTTGTCCCTGTTTCTGGCGTAGTGCTTCTAAAACCCTTGGAATTTCCTAAGCGATGGGAACAAAAAAAGTGTCTTTTATTAGGTTAATGAGGTGACTTTTAGAGTGCAGCTAAAGGTGGGGGCTGGTTGCCAGTGGAGCTAAGCATATGATTAGAGTTGGAACTTTCAGTACCGCCTCTTCCAACCTGCTGGGAGGGTTAAAGGGGCTGGAGATTGAGCTTAACTGTCAACTACCAATGATTTAACTAATCATGCCTATGTACTGAAGCCTCTATAAAAACCCACTGCTACTATCTCTGGCACCTGAAATGATTCTGTCTTAGGCCAGATTTCCTGGAAATAGACTCTGAGACTAGTGAGAAAGAGAAAGGTATCTCCTGGGGCAGGTTTGGGGGAACAACACCTAGGAGGGAGTGAGGAAGTAAGATTGGGCAGAGGTGGATGTAGAATTGACTGGTAATTGTAGCAGAGACTGTGGCCTCAGGACTGGGATGGACCTTGGGTTGCCCTGAATTGAAGCAAGGGGACTAGACCTCCGTGCTCCAGAAATGAGCAATCATTGGATGTGAGCGGCTGCCAGAGAAAGAGCCAATATTCCCAGCGACTATGAGAATGAATGTCAGTTTGGGTGGTGTCCTACAGCACCTCTACATGTGATTGAGATGTGGCTGATGTTCCAAAATATTTGCTTTCCAAGGCCCGGAGATATAGTGGAATGATGCAGAGGACGTAGGCAGAGTCAGCAGAAGCCCAGCCTCAGAAGCCAGAGGTGGCTTTTCAGCTTTGGAAAGCTGATACTGGACATGAAAGTGGGAGGCACTTTCTGTGTCCTTGGGAGCAAGATCAAGAGAGACTTTTTCCCAAGCAGAGAACAGATTGCTTTTGGGCAAATCTTTCCTAGAGATTCTTAAAAATGGATAAGGAACCATAAACTTGATACAAAGAAACGGAAAAGTCCGTGATTTAAAAATTATATCACAGGGACGCCTGGGTGGCTCAGAGGGTTAAGCCTCTGCCTTCGGCTCAGGTCATGATCTCAGGGACCTGGGATTGAGTCC
>RCUC01087815.1:0-15589 GCA_003697995.1 Taxidea taxus jeffersonii | reverse complement strand
CATGTTTGTTTGAATTTGAGGGAAAACTAATGGCAACACGAGAATACATGCTTTTATATTGCTTATGGTGAATCAGCATCTTTAGCCATTCATTGTAGTATCAAACCTTTTGGAACGGGAAGGCAAAGATCCAGACAGAACTCAGTTGTATTAACTACATAAGAAACCTTGAATTCCTTCCTGGTAATCCGAAAGACATTAATTACTAAGTTTTCAAGAACTTATAAAGTTAACTAAAATGAAAGCACAAGACTTAACTTTTCTAAAGGAATTTCTTAGCCCCTTGGTTCTTTAACTGTATTTCCAAAGTGAATTTCCCTATATTTCATCATATCACATTATTTTGATAAGCATATTATTTTTATTTTAAGCTTCTTCAAAAGAACATTTTCAAATAAATACTTGATCTCACACTCAATATCTCTTTCTCTGTGTATAGAGTTTTAACCCATATATATTGTTGATACTCATCAAAAGAATCACACTTGGGTACTACTGCTAGTTTTCCAGATAGTTTTGTATGTATGTTTTCTTTCAGTTCTCATAGTACCTCAGTATTGTGACAATCAGGCTAAGGAGAAAAATGGGCATGGGAAAATGGGAATTCAAGACACAAGTTCAAGAACTAGCCTCATTTTATAGGTAGGAAAACTAAGGCAGTTTATTAGTAGGCAGTTTCAACTCAACTAGTGCAAAGATTCCTGTTTTCTAGTCAGATATTCCTTTCATTAATTCATTCACCCATTTATCAAGCATTATCAAGCTGCAGATATGTGTCAGATGGAGTTCTAGGCAATGGGCATGAGATGAGTAAGACATACTTGTTGCCTTTAAAGAGTTGTGTACACAGTGTCATGAGTGGACTTTGAAATTCTTCCCCTGTGTCTACTAAGGCAGAATCCATGACCTGAAATTGCCAAGGCCAAAGCTGTCAAGTCTTCCAAGACATAGGCCAGAAGAAGAAAAGAGTTGAGATAGTTCAGAAATCCATAATGACCAGTTTTTACAGTTATATTTTGTGACAACCTACTAGATGCAAGATCAACTTAGACATTAATATCCCTTACAGCTGAATTTTCTGGTGATTTCTGCTGCAGTAGGGAGTGCGTGGTGTTTTTCTAAGAATATATTATTCAGCGATGCTTTAATTTGTTTTTCTCCAGCTTTCAACAGCTAATGTTCATTTTAGTTTTGGCAGAAACTTTTGAAGCTTAAGCATTTTGGTTTATTTTTAATGCTAATTCATCTCAAGTAGTTAACTGGTAGTTAACAAGTAGTAATCCTGTTGCTGAATTTAAAGTACTCACACTTACTAGACACAAATTAAATTCTACAGTAAAATATAGAGTTTAAATGTAATTAAACTCTCCTCAGAATACATCCATTTTTTTTTAATTGTAATGTCTTGGAGTAAAGCAATTTCCATAACTGTCTTTTGTAATTACCAATATTCATATTACTTTAAAGCATAAAGCAGGAGTCAGTTAAATGGAGATAGAACCATCTTAGTTCTTGTTGAGGATTCATAGTTGCCCTAAAGGAAGGAAAGTTCAGAGCAAATATTACTAGTTTTCAGTTACCAAGTGGAAATATTTTATGTCTTGAAAATTTTCCTTGACTATTTTGCAAAGATAGAGAATATTTTGAAGAGGTAAAAGAATAGTGTGTAAGGTAGGCTCGGTGGGTTAAAGCCTCTGCCTTCGGCTCAGGTCATGATCTCAGGGTCTTGGGATCGAGCCCCACATGGGGCTCTCAGCTTGGCAGGGAGCCTGCTTCCCCTTTTCTCTCTGCCTGCCTCTCTGCCTACTTGTGATCTCTTTCTCTCTGTCAAATAAATAAATAAAATCTTTAAAAAATAGTGTTTAATGTTGAAAAGTTAAAATACAAGTGTTGTTAAGCAACAAATAAATGAAATATATCTCTTAGTCTTGTATGAAACTATTTTAAGTTAATGTCAATAAAGTTTAAATTAGTTCAGACTTTTCTTATTAGAATAAATGTTTCCTTTTAAAATGCATGATAATCATAATTAAGACAAAATTTGTCCTGTTATTTATTTTCAAAATGATTGTACATGTTTAGCAGACTTTTGATTTAAATCCCCAGTGATATATTGGAGACAGATGTTTAGATGACCTCATGTTTAAAGTAATGTTATATTTGGACACAAGATTAAATTTTCCTTAAAATCTTTCCTTATAAGTTAAACTGTGTGGTAGTATACAAAAACTAATCAATGATTTGCAGTGGATTAATGCAATTCTTATATTTTAAATAAAATTTTCTATTTTTTATGAAGTTCCACATAGTACAAAAGAGCTGATTATGAAACAGCTGTTTACAAATGAAAATATTGTTTTTGGCTGGCCAGCTAAATGGGAAACAGATTTGAAAAGTTCCATGAATTTGAATGCAAATTTACCATATCATTTATACTGAACCAAAGAACATTGGTAAAAGACTGCAACATAGTTTACAAAAATAATTCAGTTAAGGACTGTTTTGTAAGATATAATATAAACATTTCAAATAGTTTTTCCTTTTTCAAAAACTAATTTTTCCTTATGAGAATCAATATAACTGTAATATGTAGTTAGTATATTGACAAGGTTTTAAAGGAGCCCATAAATGATATTTGACATTTCAATGAGGAGAAATTAGCAGATGGAGCAATTAGAAGCATATAGGTAACTGAGTAGAGTGAAATAGATAAAAATAAGAGATACTGTCCAAAGATAGTAAGTTACTGTATTGTGACAAAGGTGTTTAAGTCAGAGCTATATAGCTATTAGTATATTGTCATTTTCATCAATAGCTTGAATGTTTTTTTTGTTTTTTTTAAAAGATTTTATTTATTTATTTGACAGAGATTAAAAGTAGGCAGAGAGGCAGGCAGAGAGAGAGGAGGAAGCAGGCTCCTCGCTGAGCAGAGAGCCCATGTAGGGCTCCATATCGTGACCCTGGCATCACGACCTGAGCTGAAGGCAGAGGCTTTAACCCACTGAGCCACCCAGATGCCCCATGAATAGTTTGAATGTTTCATAGGATATTACATTGCTGTGGAATTATAGATCAACTTAATTTTTAAATTTTATCCAGCTTTTCTGACATTAGCTAGACAGGTAAATTCACTAGTCATTGTTTTTTGTTTGTTTGTTTGTTTTTTGTTTTTTCTTTTAAGTAAGCTTTATGCCCAATAGTCTTGAACTCGTGACCTCAAGATCAAGAGTCACATGCTCTACTGACTGAGCCAGCCAGGTCCCCTTGCTGTGGAAATTATAATTTTAAAAACATGGTTTGCAAGGAAAACCTACACATTTTCTGTCAAATTTTAAATAGTTATTAAAAATTATTTATTTTGGAAATTAGTTTACATAAAAATAAATAAGACAGAAAGGCCTTATCTTTTGAACTTTGAATGACTCCTTTGAATGCCAAAGTATATAATTTACTTGAAGTGGTAGTTCATGAGTTAAAACTTCTAGGAGACAATTGTTTCTTTTGCCTTATCTATTCTGTTGTCTTTCTCCTTGTCTCAGTGTTCAGAAGGTGAGATTGTGTTTCTTCAGTAGCTTTTTAAAAATCACCTGGGGCATAAATGCCTTTGGTGGGTGGGATATTACATCTGGTTCTGCTGTCACTTTAATAGAGTAACTCTTAACTCTCTAAGAGGTAGATAATCACTCAAGAAAGAAGCAAGTGGAATATCTGCAAAATACTTTAAGAAACAAGTTTTGGGGCAAAAATGAAGACAAAGAATCTAAGAATCCAAGCAACATAAATAAAATGTTTTTAAATGGAATACCATTTTATTGAAATTGAGGGGTATGTCCTTAATGGATGATGCACCTTTAGCATGCTTGAATTGTTTTATGCACTTTCCTTTGAGTGTCAGTAGTTAAGCCCTATAAACCTAAGGCTTTATATATAGGCCCTAAATATATATAAGGCTTTATAGGAAGACCTATAAAACTAATTCATTGATAGATGTGCTAAATGGTATAGTAGACTATAACTTTTAAAGAAGTTTATGCCTTTTGGCTACTTTAGTGATATATCATTTACCTTAGAGAGTAATAGGGATAATTGCCAGATTAATTCCTAGATAAAGCAGACTATATAGTAGAAATGGACTACAGCACATCATCTAATTCTTTTTGTTTTTACTCGAGATCCTATAATGTAGCAATGTATAAAGATCAGACAGCTGGCACAAATAAAGATCCATTTGGGAGCCACTAGAGGAGGTTTCTTTATTTACTTATATGTCAGCCTAATATATTTGCATACTTGATGTAAACAATAAGAAGGTTTTAAAATCAGCTGATGCTTAACTCTTCCAACAGGGAACTAAAACTGGGATTTTTGCGTATGGGCAAAATTAAATTTTGGAAAGAAATATAATTGACACCAATTAATAAGAAGTAATACGTAGACATAGATGTAACATTTTAATATACTGGTTTTTAAAAATCAGCATCATACTGATTTTGCCAAATGTGTAATGCCATTTATTTACCATTTACCATTACAGAATATTACTAAATAGTTTCACTCCTTGAAAATCCCTTGTGTTCCACCTATTCCTCCCTGCCCCCAAAACCTTAGACAATCATGGCTTTTTTACCCTCTCTATACTTCTTTTTCAGAATGTTATATAGTTGGAATCATATAGTATGTAACCTTTTCAGACTGGCTTCTTTCACTAAGCAAAATGCATTTAAGGCTCCCTGTGTCTTTTCATGGCTGAATAACATTCTGTTGCATGGGATATATCACTATTGATTGATTTATTGTATTGATTTATATATTGAAGGACATCTTGTTTGGTTTCAAGTTTTGACAATTGTGAGGAAAGCTTCTATGATCATTTCTGTGTAGATTTTTGTGTGGATGTAAGTTTTTCAACTCATTTGGGTAAATACTCAGGAGTGTGATTGCTGGATCGTTGAAATATATTTAAATAATTGTAATGGTGTCTCTGGTTTATAGGAATCTCCACATCTTTAGTTAATAGTAAGAGAGACAAATTTTGTTTCCTGGATTAATACAGTTGAATTCTGGATAAATAAATAGACACATTTTTGTTTCTTCCTTGTTAGTATACATAGGCATGAAGGGCTATTCCAATTCTTGCTTTTCTAGTGTTTGTTTTTGAAGAGATTTCAAGGTGAGATAAACATAATTTGATAAGACCATCACAATTAATATTGAAGGTGGGTCATCTAAAAGACAGTGGAGAACATAGCTCATAGTAAGATGACTAGAGTATAGTCAGGAGATTGGAGTGTCTCCTTAGGTTACTGAATTTTTTTTTCTAAGTTAGTTGTAATAGAATTCAGTTCTGTGTTAGATGCCATTCAGGACCTTTGATTAGATATACATCCTTCTACTCCCCTCAACAGCCAAAGAATTTTTAAGCTAAGACAGATAACAGCAATACAGATATTAAAGATAGACTAGTCACTGAACTATCACAACTATATAAATGATAATAATAATAGTTACTATCATGGTGCCTAACATTTATTGAGCACTTATTATGTGTCAGGTATTTTCTAAGATTAGAGCAGAACCACGTTTTGTGTTTTTTTTTTTTTTTTTACAAATAAGGGAATATTTTGTAAAATACAAATATTGTACAAATGAGGAAACTGAGGAAGAAAGAAATAGCTTTTGCTCATGTTGTAAGTGGCAAATTCTGGGTTTGAATTCTACAGATTTCACTCAAAATCACAAAATTTCACCATTTTACCTGTTAAGCTAAACACTAAATTTTGTGCAGAAAGAGTTAAGTATGCTTTTCAGATCAATGAAGAGGGTGCCATAAGATTCAAACTTAGAGAAGACTTGAAAGTGGGGCAGAGGAGATCCAATAAAATAATGAGTAAGTTTACCAAGGGCCAGGAGGTAGGAATTGTGGAAAAGACATAGAATATTAAACTTGATTATGAATCTCTCTTATAAGAGAATCCTATCTTAAGATATTTTTTTCCTGCAGTATTAAGTTTTCAAGTGCAGAACATTAAATATAATCTAAAAAGTCAGTATGCTACAGTAGGAAAAATACTGAATGTCAGCATGCCTGGTTTTTAGTAATAATTTTGCCATTAAAGATGTTGGGAAAATTGCATTACCCAAAGGTTCTTTTTTTTTTTTCCAAATTTAAAATTTGAAACTTTTGAAACTTGAAAAATTTTTCACATAAACTAAAGTTGGGTTTGGTATAATAGGACCCATCACAAGGAAAAGAAAAATTATTTCATCTCCAAATTTTTCTACTACTGCCCATGAAACATCAACCTTCAAATCTCCCACACACAAAAACATTGGGTTATTCTGATCCTTATTCTGTTTGATGTACCGCTCATCCAAATTGTCATTAATCTCTCTGGCCTACCTCCTTCTCTCTATTTTAACCAGCATTGTTTTGGTTTCTTAAAGTTTCTTGACTAAATGACTGCAATAATTATTCAACTTCTGGGTCAAGTTTTTTAGTCCTTCCTTTAATAAGCATTGTTTGCATTGAGTGTCTAAGGGGTGCCAGGTGCCTAGGTATGGACATGAGAAGACAACATGGAATAAAGTCAGTCCTGGGCCCAGAGGCGTCCACCAGTACCAAAAGCGAAAGAGGGGGCCAGCAACAGTATTACTGAGGAAGTAAATAATAGTGGTGGGCATTGAAAGGTGAATTTTCTGAGTGAACAAGGACCTTCTAGGCAGAAGAAGTAGCACTTGCCATGACTTGGAAGCATGCAAGCTTATGGTCAGCTCATGGAAGGATGAGAAGGTTAGTGTAATTGAAGTTTAGGGTTTAGAGGAGGAGAAAGAGGCAAGAAGTG
Organism: Taxidea taxus jeffersonii; assembly: GCA_003697995.1. Taxonomy (NCBI): domain Eukaryota; kingdom Metazoa; phylum Chordata; class Mammalia; order Carnivora; family Mustelidae; genus Taxidea; species Taxidea taxus. Next base: position 8,747 of record RCUC01087815.1, on the reverse strand, counting down.
GTAAGAGAAGAAGTTAGAGAGGTGGGTTGGGGCAGGTGTTGTGGTTCTTCTATGCTGTGTGAGGTTTCTACATTTATCCCATAGGCAACGGGGCTGTGAAAGGTGTTTACAAAGTGGGGGAGGAGGGTGTATGTGCAGTTTCTGGTGAGGGAACAAAGTTGGTGGTAATGCAGAGGTTGAGTTTGTATAAAGTGCCTGTTTGGAAGGTGGTTGCCATTATTCAGAGAAGAGAGGATGAAAATTTAGGGCAGTGGCAGTGGAAAAGAGAAGACTGCCTCTGGGGAAAAATCAGTTGGATTTGGGAAGTTGAGTGAGAAAGATTTTCACAGTTGGAGACTGGGTGAAGATGTGTCTGATGCTATTAAACGTGGTAGGGAATATCCAAGAGGGACTGAGGAATAGTGACTTATGTTTTATGTATATGAGGTTTGAATTATTCAGTAGGGGGTTGGAAAATAGGTGGGCTGTCCGTAAAGGTTTGAGAGTCACCAGCATATTTGTCAGTGAGTCTCACATTGTGTTAGCGTGTGTTGGGATGGGGTGTGTGTATCATGGTCACCTGAGGGGATTTTAAAAAGTATGCCCATGCTTGAGATAGGTAAACATATCCCTCTCACACCCTCCATAACCCTGTTAAGAATCATAGCTATAGAGAAGCCAGAGGAGTCATTCAGAACCCTGAAGAACACCAGGATAAATGAGGAGGGAAAAAAAGGAAGAAAAGGAGGGGGAGGCAGCAGATGCTTGAGTCTGAAAACAGGATCACCAGGGAGGTGGAAAGAAAACCAGATAAGGGTGTTCTGAATGTTAAAGTAAAGAAAATTCCAAGGAAATCAGTAGTGTCAGATGCCCTTCTAATCCAAAACAGATGCCTGAAATATATTTCTTTTCCATTTCACCACATAAGCATCCATCACCCACAAGTTAAAGTGTCCTGGCTTGGTGTTTAAAACTCCCACCTTTAAGGTGTACCTCCTGTCTATGCTGTCCTCTTCTGTCTTACCTGCGAGTATAGTGGGATGGAAGATGACCAAACCGCAGGCTTTGAATCCCACCTCCTCCACTTAATGAGTGACCTTGTCAAGTTCTGTTAACCATGGTTAATTTCTTGCATTTGGGATTAATAAAAGAATCAGACTCCTAGGGATGCTGTGAGGGTTACATGACTTAATATGAATAATGTGTCTGACTCAATTATTTTTGTGTGTTGAAACTAAAAACATCAGTAGTACAATATTGTCCTAAGTATTCTTAGCATGTTTCAGAGATTTCACTAGCAGTGTAATATCCTTAGTTATCTTCATCCTTCAAGGTGGGGAAGAGAATATAAGGGCTATTCTGGAGTAAAGAACTTGCTCTGCCTTACAAAATCACAGAAGTCAGTCAGTCATAAATATGGATAACTACAATCAGGATGAGTAATCCTGGCCTTCCTGAACTCAAATGGAGACTCCAAAACAAACAAAAATGAGTTCTTGTTTTTTGTTACCCTAGACTGGAAACTGCCTGAGACTTTGGGAACCACTGATCTAACCTAACTTCTCAGTATGACCCTTTGCCTCTGGTCAAACATTCTAGCTCTACTTAGTCATAGGGCCTTTCTACTCATCCTCGTTTTCTCTTCCTGATGTTATTCTCACCTGAAGTAGCTTTGCAACAGGTTGTCAACCTAAGTCCCAACCTGAGCAGTGGTTCTCATCCTTGTTTGCAGGTTGCACGTAGAATCATCTGGAGAATTAAAAAAAAAAAAAAAGGCCAGGTCACACCCCACACTAATTAAATCAGAATCTCTGAACATGGAATCCAAGTATCAGTGCTTTTCAAAGCTGCCACGTGATTTTACTCAGCCAGCCAAGGTTAAAACCATTGCTCTAAACTAGTTACCTATGCTCAGAGAGTCTCTAATTAATCTGAATGGTTAGTCATTCTCCCTTTAGCACTTACAACCTTAGCATGAATTGCATTATTCCACCCTTGCTGATATGTTGTTGCTTACGGGGAAAAAAATCATTTTTATGTCACTGTGTGCAGAATACTTCTCTCTCCACTCCTGGCCAGTGCAGACAGCCTACCCATCTACAGGGGACTCTGCATATGTCTGCTGGCTGACAACTGCATTGGTTAGTTACCGAACAGTCAGACATAAAACATCTTGTTTAGTGTGCACCAATGGGCTTGGACTAATGCCACGCCAAAATGTTCACAAAGGGAGCTCCTAAGATGAAATGTCACCACAACATGTGTCTGACTCAATGACATGCCCTGGTGTTACATTAAACAAATTCCTTTTTGTTGCTTCTTTCACAGAAACCCACAAAGATTCTGAGGTTAGTCTGTGTGACTTTCTGTGGGGAAGGCCCTTTACATTAAAATTAAAGTCCCTTTACATTAAAAAAAAATTAAGTGTAACATGCATATAAAAATACACAAATTTTAAGTATAGCATTTGACAGATTATTCAAAATGTACAAACTTTGTAGCCGCAGTCCCAGTCAAGAAATAGAATATTACCAGTAACCGAAAAGGCCGTCTGGTCCCTCCCCTCCATCATTATCTTCTCCCTCCCCTCCAGTGGTATGGTGTTTAAGTTGAGCTTTTTTCTTTTAGTGGCCAGATCCCATGAAACTTCTTTTGCAATGAGGTGTGTTTTGCTTGCCCACTAGGAGAAACCGTTTACAATCTGGCCAAAGCCAGCAGCCCTTTTCTCTGGTTATTTTCCCCATCTGCTTAGAATTCACATCAACATTGTATTGTTACCTCAACTAATCAAGCAAGGGAATGTCTCCAGAGTATGTGTTCCATAAATGACTTAATTTTCATTTCACTCACTTCCAGGGGCTTCATGAGAAACCACCAGATCTTCTTTGGTTATAAGTCTCTCTCAGGGCCATCTTTCTCAAAGGAGCCACACCGTGCCCATGAACTGCTGGGAATTTTTTTTTTTTTAAGTTTTTTTTTTAATTTATTAGAGAGAAAGAGAGAGAGAGAGCACAGGCAGAGAGAGGCAGGCAGAGGAAGAGGGAGAAGCAGGCTCCCTGCCAAGCAAGGAGCCCGATGTGGGACTCGATCCCAGGACGCTGGGATCATGACCTGAGCCGAAGGCAGCCGCTTAACCAACTGAGCCACCCAGGCGTCCCCTGCTGGGAATTTTAAAAAATAGTTTCTTCTAATATTTTGCTTCGATCAGAGTTCCTGTCATATTTGTAGCTGTGGTAGTATGCTTTATTATTTTCCTTTAGGCTTATGCTCTAAACAGCATAACATGTTGCATATGCTTGTTATAGTAGAAAAGTTAAAAATAGTAAGAGGATAGATCCAATTTGCATGTTAATATGGAGCAAACATGTCTTTCTGCTATCTCAGGGGTCTTTGTCAAGATACCTCTCTGGACTCAAACTGGCCATTGTTTTCATTAAGTGAGGACAATCTGTTACAGAATGGATCTAGGCTGCCTTAACAGGAGGGCTCAGTTTTATTTTTACTGTTTGTCATTCTTATAGGGTGCTATGGATATGGAATACTTGTTTTTAAAAAAGAAAAGTCTTTTATAAGTTTTTGGTAATGCCAAAGACATTGGTCTTGAAAGAAATTATTGCAATAATTCTCAAATGTATTTAGAGACTTTAAATAAGGTAAGAAATATAGATTCCTTAATTATATTTATGAGAACTTTGGACCCCTATAATATAATTAGAAAAGACTCTAAACCGATTTTGAGAACTCTAGGCACACTTTGGAATATCGACCGTCTGCCTTGTGAGTGGATTGGTCTGAGCGGTCTTATTTAAAATGGACTTAATACAGTGTTTCTGTATCCATGATAGAATATGGGATCTGGGAAATGCACAGCTTTCCTCAGTCCAGGATCAATGCTTTCATTATCTTGAGGGCTTATTATGGTTTTTGAAAAGTGCAGGATTGCTCTTGGTGTAAAATTTGCTTCATGGTCACTTAGGAACAATCCTGAAAGGAGCAGTGGGTATATTTGGGTCATTGCTGAAGAGGGAGCATTATGTTTTCCATTTCCTCACCCCCAACTGTGTTCTGATCCAAACAAATTGAACTGCACAAGATAATTCTTGGCAGCAGAAAGGTCAAGACAATAGAATCTCCAGAGCAGATGCTGATCTGCCGCTGTGTGTAACAAAGCACCAGTTCTTAGTTTCTCTAGGTTGTAAATCCAAGAAAGTGATATTTATGGGACTGTGGAGTATAGCTGTCATTGTATGAGTGTAATGAAGTCAGTGTTGGATGCAAAGCCAGGAATTTCCTTAAAGAGAAGCAGTGGTTGTGGCGGCTATTCTATCTATATCTCATCCTCCCACATCAGCAGATCTTTTTCCAGTAGATCTTTCAGCATTGATGGAAATAGACTTTATCTGCTCTGTCCGATGTAGCTGTTGAGCACTTGAAATGTGGCCGGTGGGGCTGAGGATTTTAATTTTAATTTTATTTAATCATAATTTAAATTTAAATTGCCACATATGCCAAGTAACTACTGTATTGGATGGCACCATTTAGATTATGCATTTATATACACCAAGAAATAATTTTTAAAATGTAGGATAATGGGCCATATTGACTTGTGTATTTACTTTGGGAGGATGCTTTTGTATTAACACATCAAAATAACATAATTTAATCTAATTCATGCTTCACTTTAAGAGATAAAATTCTTGCTAAGCAAGAAAATAGGGGGTGGGGAGCTTAAAGCAACAGATATTTATTGTCTCACATTTCCGGAGGCTAGAAGTCCAAAATCAATGTGTCAACAGATTGGTTCCTTCTAGAGGCATTGAGGGAGAATCTATTCTATACCCCCTTTTCCCCTTCCCCCCTTTGGTGGTGCTGGTAATGCTAGGCATTACCTTCCTTGACCTAAACAATGTAGTATTTTTAAACCATTGTAGTGTGGGCATTTCTTAAAGAATGTCTGTTCACCTGTAAGTATGAAGATGAAGAACGGGCATTCCTGTTTTAGGCATGGGTGTGTTTAGCACATAATAAATGAGAAAACTAGTTTCTGACTGTTAAATATAGATTGTAACATAACTTTTCTCTTGTTAAGTTTGTTTCTTGAAATCTAAAGTCCCTTCCTGTAGAATCCCATTATCATGGTTCTTTGGCTGGTAACAAAATATTTGGTTTCTCCTCCTTCTTAAATTTTTTTATAACCTCTTCTCCTTTGCCAACTTGATCTGGCCTTTACCAAGTGTCAGTCTATCACATCTTTACTAAAATATTTTTACCACCATTCAAAACTAGAATAAGAAATTATGTTGGATTTAGTCCACTTCCAGCTTCCTGACCTTCCAGAACTAGTTTTGAGTTTTCCATATGCCAGTGTGTATTGAGATAGGACAATTGAATGTATCTGTCAGCTAGAGAACTGGTCTCTGTGCTCTTGAAAAGTTACTTTGCATTCCATCAATGAAAGTTTTTGGTTTTAGAATTTATACTGGTAAAAAAAAGTACAATCTGAGACCAGTCTGACTCTGTGCCAGCAGTTGGTAATTCCTGCACACTCTTTCAAGCTTTCACCATTGAGGGGACAGAAAATCAGTAGAAGTCAATGACAAGGATCCAACTACAGAGCGGGTAAAAACTGAGAGGGTGCTGGACTACATTATGCAGCACTGAGATTCAAGTCAGAGAAATTTGTTTTGGCCAAAATGGTAGGTATACACATAGGCATCCATAGATATGTCTCTCTACAAAAGAAGCTGATGAGTGGAAATTTCTGCTGGTTGAAGTGACACATTCCTGGATTAGAATTCTGGTTCTGCCACACATTGCTGTGTGACCTCAGGCAAATTTCCAAAGCTTGCTGGACCTCAGTTTCTTCATTTGAAAAACAAGGGTAAAAATGCTTACTTTGCAGGATTAATAGGATAATTTTTTTTCTGGGACTGCTTATTGTAGTATAGTTAACATATAGTGTTATATTAGTTTCAAGTATACAGTATAATGATTTAACAATCCTATACATTACTCAGTGCTCATCGGGATAAGTGTACTCTCAATCCCCTCCACCTATTTCATCTACCCCCCACCCACCTCTCCTCTCACAACCATCAGTTTTTTCCCCATAATTAAGAGTCTGTTTCTTTAATTTGTCTCCTTTTTCCTTTGTTCATTTGTTTTATTTCTTAAATTCCACATATGAATAAAATCAATTAGGATAATGTTTGTAACGTGCATGGGATTTGGTTAGCACTCAGTAAATGGTAGTTATTATTAGTCCTTCCTAACCTAGGGCTATATTATTATAACAAGTGCTACCTCTATCACTTTTTTGTTTTTCTTTTTTGTTTTACCTCAGTGGAACTTACTGTCTCAGAACCAGGAGGGGAAAGCAATTTCCTTTTAGTATCAGTGTTGTAGAAACATGTGTTTCAGTAGTTTCTAGTAGACCCTGGCTATTTTCTTTCAAATCAGATCAGTTCCATGGTCTTCCTCCAAAACACAGAACTGTAACATAAATATAATTAATTCACTTTCAGCAAACCCTTTTTTCTGGGAACTCTATTAAGGAAAAAAAAAAAAGAACAATAAATTGATTTTCTAAGATTTTCTTTGTAAGGGAGACTAAAATATCCTTGTAAGTTCCTTGAGGGTAGGAAGGTGATCACATCCTGAATATCTCTTTGTGTTCTTTATCTAGCAGCCACCTCCTAAATGCTTGTTAAATTGGATTAGACTAACATGTTTGTATAAACTTTTTGCTATAATTGAACTATACATAGTAAATTTGTGGAAATCATATAAAATATAAATAAAATATATTTTATTTATATAAAATATATATTTTATATAATTATAAATAATATAATATTTATATTTATATTTTATTTATATAAAATATATAAAATAAGAGACAAATAGCCTCTTATTTTTATGTTGCATTGCATGTGTTGTATAATTCTGCCAAAAATGTAAAATTGTAGACATGTACGTTCTTCCTTTCTACAAGTTCTTCTTAAGGTCTCCATAACTTGGAATGTGAAATGTACAGTTACAGCGGTAATCTGGCATCATCAATAGAAAGTGAAGGATAAATACGGTGTATATAATTAAATTAATTTTAAAAATGAGAAATGAGTCTCCTCTCTTATTTTAGGGAGGAAACTCATAATGATAAGGGCATTGATATTAGTCATATTCTGTTTCAGTGGCTCCCACTAAAGCACCAAGTCAAAGCTTGACTGATGGTTATATAATGGTATCTTATTGATCCAGTGTTACTGAATTGCCACTTTTGTGACAGTCAGTGCAACTAGTGATTATTCTAGTCTGTATTAATGGCAAGGCTATTCAGCTCCTAATTGTAGTGTACACATAGAATGTGTGCAAGGAGGAAAGCCATCAGCCAGGGCACAGTAGAGCAATGCCTTGACTTAGAATTAAAATAAAAATGCATGGGCAAAGAACTTGAATAGACATACTTCTTAAGAAGACATAGAGATGGCCAAAGTTTTCACTGAGGGGTGAATGGATAGAGAAGATGTGATAAGCAGACACACACACACACTATTATTTAGCCATAAAAAAAGAATGAAATCTTGCCATTTGTAATAACATGGACAGACCTAGAAGGTATTATGGTAAATGTAGTAAGTCAGATGGAGAAAGACAAATACCATATGATTTCACTTATATGTGAAATCTAAAAAACAAAACAAAACAAAACAGAAACAGTGTCACAGAAACAGGAAATAAGACTCTGGGTTACCAGAGCGGGGAGGGACAGGGAGGGGGCAGATGAAATAGTTGAAAGGGATTAAGAGGTACAGCTTCCAGTTATAAAATAAATCATGGGGACATGAAAAGATGCTCAACATCACTGTCATCAGGGAAATACAAATCAAAACTGCAATGGAATATCACCTCACACCAGTCAGAATGGCTAAAATCAACAACACAAGAAACAACAGTGCTGGCAAGGATATGGAGAAAGGGAAGCCCTCTGCACTGTTAGTGGGAATGGAAATTGGTGCAGCCATTCTGGAAAACAGTATGGAGGTTCCTCAGAAAGCTAGAAATAGAACTACCCTATAATCCAGCAATTGCACTAGGTATTTACTCAAAGAATACAAAAATATTGATTCAAAAGGATATATGTACCCCGATGTTTATGGCAACATTATCCATAATAGTCAAACTACAGAAACAGCCCAGGTGTCCATCAACTGATGAATGGATAAAGAAGATGTCGTATATATATACAATGGAATATTGCCCAGACATGAAAAGAATAAAATCTTGTCATTTGCAACAACATGGATGGAACTAGAGTGTATTGTGCATAGCGAAATAGTCATAGAAAGACAAATACCATATGATTTCACACACGTGGAATTTAAGAAACAAAACAAGCAAAGGGGAAAAAAAGAGAGGCAAACCAAGAAACAGACTCTTAACTATAGAGAACAAACTGATGGTTACCAGAGAGGAGGTGGATGGGAGGATGGGTTAAGTAGGTGGTGGGGATTAAGGAGTGCAGTTGTGTGATAAGCAGAGTCTGTATGGAAGTGTTAAGTCACTATATTTTACACCTGAAACCAATATTACACTGTATGTCAACTAACTGGAATTTTAAAAAACTTAAAAAAATTTAATTAAATAAAAGCATAGTCTATGAAAAAATGGTATTATACAGTTGAATAAAACAATTATTTCTCTTCGAAGCAGAAAAATAAGTCATGGGGATGTAATGTATAGCATAGGGAATATAGTCAATATATTGT